>JAVQKI010219994.1:0-13044 GCA_036025975.1 Nematalosa erebi
GCGAATGAGAAAAAGAGGTGGGGGGGGGATGAGGTGGGATGGAGTCAGGCTTTTGTGCTGGCTGGAATGAAGCATGACCCAGTGTCAGGCTGTGTGTTTGTGTGGTGGGCCACAACGAGGGTAAATCCCCTTTCTAAAGAGCACGGGGGGCAGGCAGTGCTGTGGGGTGAGGTGGAGCGAGGTGGGGTATGGGGGGGGGGTGGGGGTGGGGGTATAGAAAACAGAGCTCAACAGCCTAAAGGGGATGCTTCATTGACAGGGCCACTGGCACAGTTAAAGTGACACCGACGAGTTAGAACAGACACGACTGACATGAAATGACGTGACCAGACAGACAACTTCACACTTTAAATAGCAGAGAGCATGTAGAACACAGTTAGTCACAGAGCTTTACTTGAGTCCGAGGAATCTAGTTTAATCTTCAAGGAAATCATTCACTAGATAACTTGACAGTAGCCGGAAAGTTACAGTGATGGCTTGAGTCCACAGAGAGTCTAATCATTCCTCTGATAGTCAAGCTGGAGAAAATCAGCTAAGCATATCAACTGTACACCCGTCATCTGATAGTCAAACTGGAGAAAATCAGCTAGGCATATCAACTGTAAACAAACCACAAGCGTGAAACTGTCTGATGGTGTTGACTGATATGCCCAGCACCGAGTTAAAAAGTCAAACACAAAAAAGCTAACACACACACACAGATTAGTCTTGCACTTCTTATCCTGTTTCTTTGCTCCCAATTGTCTCACCTCTCTTTCCTCTGTATCTCCTTCTTTTCAGATTTGACCATGTTTTCTTTCTATTTCTGCTCGGCCTAACCTCTACCTAACTCTACCTCGTTTGCAACCTCTCCCTCCCTCCCTCTCTCTGTCCCTCTCTTTCTCAATCTCTCTCTCTCAAACACAACACACTAACTCTTGGCCTCTCTCCACAAAGTTTCCATTCCACTCACCCAGAGGAAAAAGTGCAGAGCCTTGCTGCTGTACAGGCTGGAGCTCAGGGGGATGAAGACGGTGGTGTAGGCAGCCCAGACGGCCGTCCAGGCAGGGCCAGGCGGGCCAAGCGAATCCCCTGCTTCCAGGCCCCTGGGTCCGACCCGGCTCATAACCATGAGGACAGGACGTGGTCAGAGGAGGAGGAGGTGGTGGTGGAGGAAGAGGAGGAGGAGGGGGAGAGGGGGAGGGGGGGCACGGTGAGCCCCACTAGGCTACTCACAGAGATGCCAGAGACGGAGATGGACAGGACCACGACAAGAGAGGGAGAGAGAGAAAGATAGCGGGAGAGAGGGAGGGAGGGAGAGTGGAGAGATACAGAGAGATCGTCTATGAGGGGAGCAAGGTCGGCAGAAAATGAATGTCAGGAGAGAGAAGCTAGGGGGAGAGGGTGTGAGCGAGCGAGCAAGCAAGAGAGAAAGAGAGAGGGAGAGAGTGAAAGAGACAGGCAGAAAGAGAGAGAGAAATGAGTGCTAGGCAAAAAGGGGAGTGGGCCATGGGAGGGCTCACAGGAGAGAGGGGAGGGGTGGGAGAGGGCTGGAACAGGGAACGAGAGAGGAGTTTTTGAAAAAAAGGGGGGTGGGTGCCGGGGGGTGGGGAGGTGCAGCAGCGGTGAGTTAACCACAGAGAGCGCAGTCTGTGCGGCACGCTGCTGTAATCCAAACCCTCCTCTATCCAAACTTTCCCTCACACGCAGACTATGCTCACTAACTGTGCTCAACAGACCGGGAACAAACTCTAATTCCATAAAGTACACACACACACACAGCCTATGGAGGAACTGTTGGAGGGGGCTGATTGCTGGCTGCTCACCACCATAACAGACTTCCTTGCGAACAGCGAAATGTAATGAGTTTCTAATAAGTAGGATTTTCTGGAATTTCCTGGTTAGACCAGAAGAGGGTATGCTTGTGAGCATGGTTGTATATGTAAGAGCATATTTGAGGATGAGAGAGAGAGAGAGAGAGAGAGGCAGAGTTGGCATACCATCCCATAATCGACTCCATTAGTGATCGTGTGTCTCCTCTGTTCGTCGCGGCTCCGGCAGTGGCGCCTTGAGCCACTGAAGCCTGTGGTCGTCTCACTCTGTGATCGAGGAAGACCAGCAGTCTCCACAGAACCTGGCAAATGAAGAGAGAGAAAGAATGGAGAAAGAGCGAGAGGGAGGAACGGTGGGAATAAGGGAACACAAGAAAGATTACTGTTTCTGCCTCTTCATGACTCACTCTGACAACTTTATTACCACATTTACAGTTTATGGTATACAAAAACTCAAGAAAGTGCTACAGTTGTAAGACTACTTTACTTTAGTCAAGACTTGCTAATTACATTTCTTCTTCATGGTGCCAAGTCAGTCAATGATTTTTGGAGATGGGTATGTGAATGTAGGGTCTAAACACAAATATGATTGCAACTCTATGCCCAAACCCAAGAAGAACCGTTCTATGACAACCTGCCATTGATACTATCTAACATTAAGATTAATGCAAAGACAATATCCTGAAGTCATCATTGCTCCAATCTCCTGTATTCATTAAAATATAGTGCACTTACACAAAGAGCAACATAGTGTAACGACCAAGAGATCTGATCTGTATACTGTAACTCCAGGCACACTGGTTAGCAGCTTGGTGGGTGAGAGAGAGGTAATTTGGGTAAAGTGGTCCACTAGAAGTGTTTCAGTGTCTTGACACATTAGTAGCCTCGGATCCTTATAAGAATTCAGGTTTCATCACTATTTGAAGATGATATCAAAATGAATTGGCCTGTTCAAAAGGATACCTCAGACAGAGGCAAATTGTTACAGGTTATGCATGAGGTGTTAAATTCCAACTTCAACTGTAATTTCTACTCACTTAATAATTGTATTCACAGAATGTAGCCAGAGAGAAGTCATTTAACTACAGCTAACATCCATACATTAAAATAAGTCCTTTTCATATTTCCTTAAATAAGTCGATTTCCATCTATACCAAAAACAACCACACGAGGGCGCTTCACCTCATTCCCATCAGGGGCATGCCTATTACTGTAAAATGCAGAGAAGAGCACAAGAGGAGGCGTATGCTGAGTTGAGAGTAATGTCAGTTGTGTGCCGGGTGCGCTAAGCAGCTGTCACGAGAAAATACACACCGAGAAAACAAACACCTCAAGAGTTCATGGCCACTCTGACATTCATCCACCGTGCGTTAATTGGTAATGCAACACTTCTCAGCACACGCTGAATGTCTTGAGGTCAAAAGCTGGTGGGAAAATATTCCAGATATGCAGGTTTGCACTCTCACGTCAGAACCGTGAATCCGCAAGACTATCTTTGGAGGTGCTGGCTCAGGGCCAGCAACTGCATACCGAGAGTGAACGTTAGGTGCGTTCTTATCAACAAAGGGAAAAAGGGAGGAGAAGAGGGGAGGAGGGGAAAGCAAGTAAGATAAAAGAATAACAGAGTCTGTTGACTTTTCGGCAGGAGAGCAAGAGGCGAGGAGAACAGGCCCAAAATGGGCACATCATATCCGTGTTAAGATCTGGCCTCACAGGGATGAGTGTGAGATAGCTCTCAGGGCAGAACATTATGACTGAAGTTTGACCTGCAAAACTCTTATCTCTCAGCTCTTTGAAGAATAGAGATTATGGAGTCTATCCAATGTAAGTACAGTAAGGATGCTCAGGGCAATCAATTAAATTAAAGGAAATACTTAACAAGAATAAATTAATGCTTCAGAGTGCCTTCCTTGTGAATGGTGCATGAAACAAACATTGGTGTGTTCACCACACAGCCACAGGCTATTTAGTGATTGGATGAGCTCCAAAAATACAAGCATTCCTGCATCCAACAACATCTACAAAAGTAAGTAGTAAATAACTAACAACAAAATAACAAAGATAAAAAAGGTCAGCTGGTCCTGTTAACAGTAGCATATTTTCAAACTGTGGGGAGCTTTTAAAAAATTCTACAGTTCTAATGCAGCCATTCTGTTCCCTCCCCCTCTTCTAAGCACATGTGTTGCCTTGATTGACAGGCAGGTCCCTGTCATATTGGCTGAATGCAGACCACATAATTAGTTTTTCACTGATTACAGGGCCGCGGGCAGCCACAGCAGCCAAACCTCTCTCTAAGATCACATCATGTATTGACAACTGCTGGAATGTAGAAGTCGGTAAGCATGACTCTCTGCTGCAAAAACATTACGTTTAAATTTGATTTTATCCAAAGACATCCCTTAAACCCTCTCTTCTCAATAGGAGTTTATACGCATTTATAAGCACCAGTCTATTGATGTAAAAACAAATAACACAATTATGAATAACTGCTGGATCTCTGCATTTGTATGAATGGCACCTGTCAGCACTGAGTTGGGCAGGGCCTGTGGCACATGGCCGACAGTACACCACCCAGGCAGCCAGTTGGTCAGGACCGAAAAGTTCGCAGACAGGCAAGCAGGCAGGCTGGTTGGAGGGGGAACAGGCTGAGTAACAGGGGTAATGGTGGGGGCGGTGGTGGTGTTGACATCAGGCATTTCCAGCGGAGAGCAGTGAACCGCCTGGGACCTGGGTGAGTGCTGAGAGTGTCCTCTCACTGATTCAAACGCTGACCTGACACATCCGCTGAAACAGTTCCCAAATGAGCCATCTCTCACCGACGGACCCAATGGGGCCTGACGTATCGAGCCAGGCCGGAGCTGACTTGCCGTGACTGGTAGTGCTGATGGTGAGAGGAGGTTGAGTGGGAGTGGAAGACAAAAGGAAGCCCCATGCTCAGCTGATGCTAAATTTTGCATTGAGTGCTTTAAGCGAGATCGTTCCTCTCTACCTCCTTGCCGAGGGCACAGCTTCCCCTATGACCTCATTCTGTCGCAAAAAAAGAAAGATAAGAGAAAAAAAAAGAGCCTTGTTCTGTGAGGTGAGTTCACTGCCATGTCGAAACTGCCAGGTAGTCTCTCTGCTCTGCCAGGAGAGAACAAGCTAGAACAAGCTCGTGTTTTCTCTGCCCTGCCTCCTCCGCTAAACTCCACATCCCTCAGCCAGACAGACAGGAGAGGACAAGAGAGGGAGAGGCTGAATTAGAGAGGGAAAAAAAAAGAAACAGACAGAGAAAAAGAAACAGAGAGAGAGAGTATATTGCTTCTATGCTGAACTGTTATAATCATACCTATAACCTATCAAAGGTCTGAGGACCAAAATGCAGTGAAAATAAGTAGGTTGCTTGCTAAGTGGACAGTGTTTGGTCTGATTTGATCAACGTACCTCAAAAATGTCATTAAACCTGCCAAGCCATTTAAGCCTTTGAGAAAATTAGTGCCAGGAAATGACATGTGAAAACATTCTGATAATGTTTGTGAAGAGATACGGGGATATTTACCACTCTTTCTAGCGGTTCTGGAATAGAAAATTACTCATCTGCATGTTATGGGAATGTGAATATTTCAGTCGTCCTGACAGTCAGACATGGTGACGTGGTGATCAAGAATTTGGGGAGTATGTTTCTTTCAAAAGTCTAGCTGGATAGATTGGATAAGTGTTTGAATGAACAGATCATTCAGTGTAGTTTAGTATAGCACAGACAGGTGTTGTGTAGTTGGCTGGATCCCACAGTCTAGGGTTGCTTTTAGCCCCTAAGGGCAGGTGCCTTGTGAACTGCGGGGAGGCTCCCGGCCTTTATTGCACTACCGTGCCTCAATTACCAGCGTGGTGTAATCCGCTCAGATCCCCCCGGTGGCCGTGTGAGAGGGCAAGGGGATTACATCACCGGGCAGTGCCAGCCACCCAGCCACTTCCACTGCCGGGGCCCCTACTGCCATTGATGTAAAGAAGCACCCGCGCTGACTCTGCCATGTCTTGACAGCAGTGCAGCGAGCAAGGAACTGGCCGTATCAGAGTTATACTTACAGACAGCCCCGCATTTTCCTACGGAGATGCAGAGTGAATGAACAAGTGAGAAAAAGAGAGGGAGAGAGAGAGAGGAAGTGAAATGGTGCTATAAAAGGATGAGAGCTCAGTGTAGAGGATGAGACTGGAAAAGAAACTAAAGAGAGAAAGAGAAAAGTATGTGTGTGTGCATGTGTGTGTGTGTGCGAGTGTGTGTGTGTGAGGGTACAGAAAAGATAATGCAGTGACCCAGCTCTCAAATCAGTCGTCACATGCACATGATATTGCTGAAGGGAGACACAGAATAGCCGACATAGAGAGGCAGAGCGAGAGTCTTCTGTGTGCATTTTGTGTGTGTGTGAGGAATAGGGCTGCTATTATGGAGAAAGAGAGGAAAAATATATAACTTTGAAAATGATGAGTGTCTGACAGAAAATGGTAAGATGAGTGTCTGGCAACATGAGTGTGTGACAAACAAAAGAATTTGTATGGATTTGTGTGTATATATGTGTGTGTGTGAGAGAGAGAGAGAGAGATATTGTGTCTGTGTGTGTGAGAGAGCAAGAGAGAGCAGGGCGGCTGATTCTGTGTTGCAATTTGCTTGCGACATTACAAACCTCACTGCACCCAGTCCAGCTAATGAGCTCCCCATCTCCAGAAGGCATGATGAGGCTTTATAGTTCCCATCATCCCTCCCTGACCACCAAACCCTAGGCTCCACTGTCCAGTTCACCGCTGTCCTGGCCTAAACGATTTACTGGGAGCCAAGGGGATGATCTTTGACTCTGGAATACAGAATATGGGCTAAACATCCATCTACCTAACCCCTCTGGCCCATATTAACCCAAAAACTCTTACCATATTAGGTCAATAGATTGGGGATTTATCTCCCTGGCATGTGGAGTAATGTGAGCATGGCCCGAATCTGTTGCTCTTTGCTGCAGAGGGCCATGTTGTACAGCACTGTACAGGATGGACAGCTAGTCTGGCTTATTGCCCCTGGCAGCACGCCGAAACACAAAGACAGTCACAAAGAGCTGGTCAATAGACGCTGCACCATGCACATGCCAGCTTCCTGAAGGAGACATCGGTGTTCTCATCCGTTAATAGGACTTACTTGGCACCTTGACATAGCACATGGTAACTAAAAGGGAAGGCACTGTAGGTTAATTGAGCCCCTTGCTGGTTATTGTGTCGGAAGGTTGTCTGACAGGACACTACATAAAAGTGTCTGCTCCAAAGATATATCGCTGAATGTTCCGGAAGAGCACTGAATATCAAGAACAAGTGCAAGATGATGTCAATGTCTTCCAGCGCGGTGTTCAGAGAGCAAGAGCATATTTCATGAGAATCATTTTTTTTTCAGAACAGCCCTGCTTGAAATTAAATGGGCACAGGCTCAAATACACAAATATACTTCACAATCCGGCATGCATGCATTTATCTTGGGCAAACACAGGGTCAGCCAGTACCACACATGGTTAGGGGTTATCAAGCTAAGTCTGTGAGAAAACCAACATGAACTTGTCAAGAGCCAGGTCACTGAACTGCAGTACTTGACCCTATCCTAGTAATGACCATTCAATCTGCACATTTGAATACAGTCTGTTAACCTGCGGTAATGAACATAATCCACATCCTTAATATATCCCGTGCCTGTGCGTTGGCAATAGCAAAAACTGTGGTGTGTAAGAGAGAAAGAGAGAGACAGAGAGAGAGAGAAGTAGGTGACAAACAATAAGGTGTGTGTCTGTTCTTTTGAATCAGACTGTGCCTACTGGCACCTGAGAAGTTGGTCTGACCCCTTAATAACCCAGCTGATCCTATTACCAAGGATAGCAGTGTATTTCAGTGACAACAGGCCTAGACAGACGTGCACAGCCAAACACACACACACCCACAGACAGATGGAGGGCAAGTGAAAGCTATCATGGCTGTACTAGGCAGAGACAGACACAGGCAAAGATGGTATTCAAAACCACATCTGTAGCACCTGTGGTTTTACAAGGTTGAGTAGTAGAGCGTGTAACTGATGTGACTACATGATGGTCAATATCTTAGAACACTGACTCTAAAAGAATTTGTTGGTAAATAAGTTGCATGTTCTTATGTGTCTATGTGTGTTTTCTATTTGCCTAAATTTGACTGATTGATTTCATTGCACTAACAAGATAATCACAATGTAACAATATGGTAATCACGTTGCCATTTTCATGGAGATCTGAGTGTATGAAAAACAAGCTCGTGAAAGCATAAGGACTCTGCATAAAGACCTGCAAACTTACTTTGCTTCTGAAGCTGTGGCGATTCGAGTGCCAGTGATTCAATAGACCGCATGCGGTTTTGATGATGGGCCTTTTTACCAACCCGAACCGATTCGGTCCGATACGTGCCGCTTTCGGGTACCACAGGAATCCTCTCTAAACTCCTGCCGGTCCTCTCATAGCCGGTGGTCCCGTACCGCTGAGGAGCAGGGGCCGAAATGTAATGGGAATGTTCCCCTTGTTTACCGGAGGTCGTGTATCCGTCTTCGTGGTGCCTTGATCTACTTTGGAGAGATGACGCTCGATTATGGTGCATATTGGTCATGTTGCTTGGGCCAAGTGGCCGAACTTTGTTCTCATAGCCTCGAGATCCTACCGAGCACCCCATTGATGAACCGGTTTTATGAGTGTTGAGCTGCGACTTCTGTCCAGTTGCGTATGGCCCCTGTATAGAAGGCTGATGTTTCATGTTACCATTTTCTGGATTGAGCATGGAGTTCCGAAGCCCCGCGACGAAACGCTCGAAAGTCAGGCAGCCGTGCGGTGGGGTAACCCGTCTCAAGCAGTCCAGAACACCGCTGGGTAAACCCTGCGTCTCCGCACCCTGCCAACGACTTTCAATTTCCGATATGTGCACATACCCTCGTCTCCCATCGTCGAGGATATCAAAAAGCGTCCTTAAACTCTGTAAAAACGCTTTCGGCAAACCTTCAGTAGTAAACTCCGCGTCCTTCGGCTGCATGTTAATCTTACAACTCGCAGTCTTAGTCAGTTTTCCTTCGTTTTTGGTACCAGCCTTGCAACTGCTTAAGCCGTTCGCTTTACTACTCCGATCACTCGCAACCAAAGCCATGAAGTTATTAGTCTGACAAGTATATGGCAAACTCTCCCGTCATCTAGATGTAAAAAAAATCAAGAATGTTTCCCTTGTCTTTTCCAGGATAAGACTCTGGCTTTCGTCAAAGGATGTAGTCTGAGGAAATAAGTGTATAACGACACTGACCAATCACTTGTGGTATGTCTTCCCAACCCACTCAGGCGTTCTATGGACCGTACTTATTCCGAGGGATTCTAAATCAATTTTTCAAGAGGACCGCCCTTCAAACGTCTGCGAAGCCCTGTCAACTAACGCTGTCATTGGTCATATTGCGCATTGCTGTGCGCTGATTGGTTGGAGGTTGGTCAAAGAAAAGTTTGAGTTCTGTCCATTGTATTTTTTAAAGCAGTCGTTATGCCTGAAGCCTATAATTCATTCTCCCTCCATTTGGAAACATACTCAAGCTGTCCAATTGACCCTTATTCAAGATAACGCCTGAGTCCAATTTATGGCTTTACCACTCTCTGGAACTGCTATGAGATCAAGTCCTGGATCAACAAAAATAAAAGCCTTTGTTTAAATGAGAAAACATGTTGATGTTTTACATTGTGATGTATTTCATAGAAATCCTTAACAACAAAAATCTAACTTACTGTCATAAAATCGAAATTTTTCCACTTGACGTGGAGCCCAAAAAGTGGAACCATCTCAACTGAAACCTGACAGTGTTATGGTTCTTGCTTTCCCAGGAGGAGCACGTGGCCCAACTAAATGAATAAAACATAATTGATTTGGGACACACACACCCTAGGGAGACAAGTAACACACACAAAACTCACCAAGGAGAGTTATTAACCCCATAGCCACTAATTGGAGCATGTTACCGGTTGTTTGTGCCAAGGTATTGATCCTGAGATTGTTTTTAATCAGCCAGGGGCAAGTGAAGTGAAGCTGATCTATACAGAACCAGTGTGTAGCAATGAGTTCACATTGGGCATGCAGTGAGAGAGAGATGGAGAGAGAGCTGTATTACCCACTGTACTTTGGTAACTGTAATACCCCAAGCCCTTTGGTTACTGTGCCAAGGGGATGGTCATGATGGTATCTCTGGACACTGCACTGACAACCTCCACCCCCCGCCTCTCTCTCCTTGCCATATTTTATAGTGTGAATGTCTTTTGCTGGATTGTTTAATTGTGCAAGAAAATGTGGACAAGTGGATTAACCCACTCTCTCTCTCTCCCTCTCTCTCCTATTCTTCTAAGGAGTAATGTGTGCAATGCAAGCAGTGTATCCCTTCCCTGTGCCACTCATTCACAGGGTCATAAGCTTGAGCCCTCACTCCTGCTCTAGCCCTCTCTTTCTGTGCCAATGTTCTCTCTTAGCCTGTCTCACTGTCACGCACATGCTCACACATACACACACACACACACAAACACACACTAATGCATACCGCAGTGGTGGACCTTTGCAGATCATGACATCAAGCTTAGTCCGCTGAAAGGGCAAATCCGTGTGTATACAACATTGTTTGTTTTAATGCTATTATAACCATATGTGGTTCCTCAGTCTGGCCAAGGCTGCAGAGTCACAGCACATGCTGCCACACAGCTAATGTTCACTTTCTCTTTCTTTCTCTCACTCACACATACACAAACACATTTTTCCAAATCCTCTCTTTCCATAATACACTTGTACCATTTCTTTCTTTCCAAAATTTTCCAATTCATGTATGTACATTGCTCCTCTCTTCATGTGATACACTCCTTTCATTTCTTTCTTTCTTTCTCTTACTCTCACTTTTCCCCTAATGTGTAGCCTACATATTCTTCCCCACTTTCACCTAAACACAAGCTCTCTTCCTGACATTCACACACAAACACACAAACAGAAGACTCTCACACTGTATTTCTCCACTGACTATTGCTTGTCCCCCTTCAGCATATTATAAATCAATATTTATTAATAATATAATATTATTAATTATAATAAATATTTATTTATTTATTTATTTTGGGGGTAGCTGGTAGAAGGAAAGGAAGCAAATCTTCAAGTCTTTTAATCAACATGGAGTAGCAAGGCACTCCGAAGAGAGTGTGTGGTGGATTAAGGCCATAACAGAGATGCAGCCCAACTCGTTAGCTCCGAAAAGATGTATTTCCCTGTGGTAGGAGCTGATTGTCTTTAATCAGGAGCCCTAGTTCTGCCCCAAATGGTGCCATGCATGCCAGCTGGGGTCAGCACTTTGTGAGGTTTTTTGCTTGCCTCTGGGAAAAGCTAAGTAGGTTTCTTCTATAATTACCCCTGTTGTGCATCTAAAGAGTGGACTTTGGCCCTTCAATTCCACCTAAGAAATATGAAGGGAAAATGGTGCCTTTGTTTCATTAACGCTTCTGTCTAATGAAACGGTTTCAGATAGGATTTGGACAATGTTCTACTTCAGGACTAAAACAGCTAATGACTGAATACATCTGAAAATCATGTACATGTAAAAGATTGTGTATGGGAGTATACATATGAATATAGGGACGTCCCATTGCCTTTATCATGTTATTGGCATAGAATATTGCTCTGAGGCACATAATGGCATAATGTGCTATTTTACAATTAGCAGAGGCGCCCGAGTTCATTCAAAAAATTCTAACAGAATGATTTGTGGTCTCCTGTACTTCAATTGGTATTTATATTTTTCAGATAAAAACTGAATCCACCGGATGGTGGGCCCGTCTCTCTAAAATTTCTCTTAACCTTAAACGACTCTAGTACATCTACACATAGATCAACAGACCCACTTGGAAGAAGTAATCACAAGAGCAGTTATCACAGCCTGTTGGGTTTTATTTTTTTTACGCTGATACTCCATGTAATATTTTGGGATAAGGGTCCCTTGGCTGAGTTGTCTTGTTTGGGCACGAAAGTGACCTCTGCCTCTATTGTGTGATTGGTAATCCTTGAATTCTGCATGACGGGATTCATAAATCCTTCTATTCCAAATGCTCAGGAACAGCAAGTCCTCAGACCTCGATATTAATCTCCCCGGACATGATTCACTTTGTAGATTATCTCTTGTATGCAAAACAAGTCCTTTTCAGTCCCTGTGGTGACTTAAAGATACCCACAGACAGACAGACAACTGCAGCTGTTGCATGCAATCTTATCTGGACTGATGTGATTTAGACCAACATGCTGGGGTCTGGGGATCTTAATGATGGCATACATACTCTTAGAAAACAAAGTCCTGCATGGAACACAAAAGGGTTCGATCGAGGACCATTATTCTGTGAGACTGGTATGGTTCTATATTCACAGTACGTGGATTTTCTACAAGTACATAAACACCTGTACATCTTTGGTAATAAGCCAAGGATTGCTACATCTACCCAGCAGGCATAAATAATGCTCTCTGATGAAACTACTGCAACAGCAGTCCTGCAGAAGTTTACTGTGTTCCTATTTACTTGAAAGTTGGATAATATCAATTTCATGCATGCAGCATATGCGGCAAAAGTAGGTCTGCGGGTCTACTGGAGAGACCAGTAGAGGCAAATGGCCATACCTGCAAGTCCCCACATTTCCGATACCAATTTCACACCCTGTGGATGAAGTCACACCATGAAAGTGTCAAAGCATTTACACATACTTGCTTGAATGCAACGCAAGAGGTGGTCTAGTTAACATGTTAGTCAAAACCTTTTTAGGCATTGCTCGATGAAACCAATCAGCATTACATGGGCAATTTGCTATTACATCATGGGACCACAGCAGTGTATCAGTGCCCCCCTCTGTCTTGCATAGCAAATCTTCCACAGTTCCTCATGCTAGTCACATTGTATCGATGTGCAGTGATGTCACACTGTATGTCATCACTATGACCATCATGTGAGACACACTTTTTTCCCATGCCTGACTAATGATAAGTGGTCACGCAGGACTATACCACTCCAAAGTGTCTTCATAGATATCATCAATTAACATTAAAGATAACAAAAAATCCATAGAAAATAGATAAACAAACATGGAAGTGTTCCTTTGCCAAATTGATGGTTAACACAATAATTGCAATATATATCCCCAAGATCCTCTCTCTCTGAATATCCGACAACATTCA
>JAVQKI010220151.1:0-13130 GCA_036025975.1 Nematalosa erebi
AGTTTGGGGGTAATTTGTCTGAGCATAGAGACTAACTACAGCACATGGAGTTTTACAGTTTGTGTCACTAACCTGTAATAGCTGCAGTATGTTGGTGATAGAAATAAAGGAAGTAATAAGTTTTATAAAGAGATTTTTTAACAAAAAAAAAATCAGTATGAGGTCAGTATAATCATGATCATATATAAAGGTGGCATGTGACGTTGATTGTTTGGGGGGAATGCAGCTTTGGCATTCACTTGCACTGTATTTGCACAGCATTCAGTCATTTTTATCATAAAAAGCCACACAGCACCTTTAAAACAGAGAAAATTCAATTACGTGTATTAGGAGGTGATAATTCTTCGGACAACTTGGTAGACAAGGCCAAAAATTTCAGAACAACGTATGTGTGAATTAGCGTAAAAGCAGACTTGGAGTAATCTAGTTTTAGAGAGCCAAGAATAGCTACACTTCTGAACCTTAACTCCATGTGGATATTCAGAGTAACAGCAAGCACACTATCTCATGTTGCACCAATCACTAGCAGGTAGCTGTTGTGTTGTGTCTTCACTGTATCAGCCCGCTTTAGAGGCCCCCAGTCCAACTGCCTTGTGTAAGCAGCCTACTCACGGACGGGGTTCTGCTCTGACCTGTGAGGTGTCATGGTTGAAGATGATGGCGCCGAGGTCCCCGCAGTTGTAGTGTGTGATGAGGTCCTCGGTGGTGTAGGAGCCCTGCAGACTGCCTGCGCGGACACCCTCGTGCTGAAGCAGAGTGTGGTTCAGTGCAAACAGCACCTGCAAAATGGAGAAGAGCACAAGTAGGCAGGGGCTCAGTGAGTGAAGTTAAAAACAATAAGTAGGCTAGGTCTGGGTTGGGATGAGGTCATGTCATCACCATGCTTAATAATGCTTACAAAAGGCTACGGTTCATACACAGACACGCACAGACACAGACACAGACACACACACATACACAAACAAACACATTTGCACAAATACACACAGACACATTCGCACAGTTATACACTCACACACACACACATGTACACACATCTTTAACATTTCTTAAATATCAAACTTTGCCGACATAGCACACACACCCGCAGACACACAGACAGAGGGACACATTCTGAGCGGGATGGCAAAAGTCCAGTCACAGGGCTGCGAGGGAAATGGAGAAAAGCAAGAGCACGAGGAGAGGCTCAGAAGAGGGAGAGTGCCCCTTTAAAAATAGCTCTCCCCGGGCCCGAGTGCAGTGAATTTACAGCCCCCATTAAAATAAAAAAGTAAACCCTCTTTAGGCTGAATTTACGGCGTGTAGCAGCCAGCAGCCCCGGCGACACAGCACACAGCAGCAGCCACAGCGAGCAGCGGCAGCAGCAGCAGCTGTCCCAGACACCAGGGGTTAACCCTCGCTTTGCTATCCCCCAACTGACGCCCCCCGCCCCCTCCAATCCCCCCTCCCCCCCGGCCCTTTGGCCTCCCCCTTGCTTCCCCTAACCCCCTCCCACCCTGTTCCCTGACTGGCCACCAGGCTGCGGTCCAGTCGTCACTCACGCTCACCCGTTCTGACAGTGGAGGGAGCGCAAGCTGAGCTGGCGCCTTTTCTCTCCGCTCCGAGCCTGGCGGCTGTGGCTGTGACGGTGATGGCGGCAGCGGCAGCGGCTTCGATTTCACACAGTCGCACATTCCGACGGGTAACACATTCGTTTCCTATCACACATTTCTCTCTCTCTCTCCCTCTCTCTCTCTCTTTCTTCCCCTATCTGGCTTTACACTCAAATACACAAAAGCACAAGCACCCGCACACACACACACACACACACACACACACACACACACACACACACACACACACACACAACCCAGAGGGGCAGCCTTTGATGCTAATTACTGGTCTTGAAGATTTACCTAAGGAGAAAAGTAAGGGTAATGCTTCATAATGATGGCGACAGGCGAGCAGTATGATTTGTATGCTGGCTTAAGGGCTACATCTGGTTTACCCTATGGCCGCCAGGAAAACTTGGAACGGGGTGTTTTGTGTTTTTCCGATCATACATGGAAACCAGAAGAGCGCGCTAAGAGAACACAAGCTAGAATGTCACTTTGGAGTGTCTGTAAGCTCTTCTGGTAAATGGTCACACCATGGAACAGCCAGCATAAAACCAAGAAACTCTCATTGGCAAAACCGTTCTGGATCATTCCACCCCCCCATCCCAAACACACACACACACACACACACACACACACACACACACCATTCCTCCAGGGTCTGTGCTGAAAGCCCCCTCAAAATGTCTCAGTTAAAGAGTTAAGAGTTAAGAGCGTAGATCAAGGACCGAAAAGCACATCCATCTGACCAATGACTTAAAGTGATCTGCTCATCCCCAGGGATAACTTGAGGCATTTTCCTGCCAAAGCACACTGTCTTGGGAACTGTTAAAAATAAATAATACAAATAATGGTTATATTTTTAAAGTGTGCTTACAAATACAAGTAATGGTTCGGTCAAAAAACTTTTACTTTTTTCTCTGTTACAAGTGATAGGCGGCACTTGGTTCAAATCTGACCTGCGGCCATTTCCCAGTCCCACCGCATCTTTCTTTTGTAACAAGTGTCTTCCTGGCACTCTTCACTGTTCTGAAGTTTTGTTCTGAAAGTTTTACCCACAATTGCAAGTCTTCTGAAAACTCTAGACATGTTTAAGTCAAAGACCCAGCAAGTTTCTCAGAAGCACCTAAAAGATTTCATTGTGGAGCCTTTATTAGTTTTCCTGTACACACACACACACACACACACACACACACACACAAACACACACACATACACTCAGATAAAGAGAGAGTGAGAGAGAGAAAGAAAGACTGAGGAGAAAGTTTTCCTAAGAGTTTACTGCACCACTAACTCTTCCTGCCTGCATTCTGTTATTGTTTCTCATTTTGCCCTCGCACGCTAAGATCAACAGGACCTCACCCACCTCTGCTTTGCGCCAACTAGCCAGAAGAAGAAATAACTGAGAGAGAAAAGTTTTATTTAGTTTAGTAGAAGTGATTCAAACATTCTATTTTAGGCAAAGCACTCTCTTCCTCGCCATCTCTTTTCTTTCAACCTCTCTCCATCCCTCTCTCTCTCTCTCTCTCTCTTTGCTGTGCCCCAATTGCCAGCCAAACCGGTAATCCTGAAAATTGGAGCCTTGATCAGGCGTCCAACCTGCTTCATCATAAGCGCAGGTCCACCCACCCTCCTGCTCCCATGCCTCCCCCAGCCTTGCCAGGCCCTCCTGGGGTGGTGGTAATGACAAAGCCTGGATGGTTCTCCCAGCGTGGCATGCGCTGCTATGCACTGTGTGTTCCTGCACTGTGTGTTCTGCGGTTAATTATATGAATTTATATCAAACTCGCGTGTGCTGTTTTATTGTCTTTGGTTCTCTCCAGCCCCCCCCACCCCCCCCTTTTCCCCCATCTCCAATCCCCCAGCCGGGTCAGAGCAAGGCCTGCTGGCCCGACCTGTGAAAGAGATCGAGCTGCTCTCTCTTGCTCTCTCTCTCTCTGTCTCACTCGCTCTCCCTCCCTCTCTCTCTGTCTCTCTCTCTCTGTCTCTCTCGTTCTCTCTGTAAACTATCTCCCGCCCCTAGGCCCCATGACCCACAGCCACGATACGCCTGCAGCATAACGGCGGCCTGCCAGGGCCAATAGCAAAACACAGACACATGGAGCACACACACGTGCATGCACACGTATACACATACAGCAAACACACACACACACACACACACACAGTGTGCACACATACACACACACAGTGCTTGCTCACTCTCTCCCTCACACAAATACACATGCACACACACACATTGCACACATCCATACACACACACACACACACACACACACAAACTCACACTGAGGCACACACCAGTTGTGCACAGACCTCAATAGCGATTATATTACACGGTGCTATTGGAGAGAGATACCATACCACCATAATGTTTTCATTCTTGCTGTTATATTTCTATAAAATGGGAATGAAACCCCATCCACACCAGTTCAAATACTTTTCTGCATGAACCAAAACAGGATGCCTTTGTAAAGTAAGGCCAGCAAACGTCCTCCACTCCATCAACCATCCTGCACACAAATGTATGTACTACACCTACACCGTTCACTCACAAACATATCCATTAATAACAGTCTCAGTTCCAACATGTGTGTCTGGGTAGGCCTGGGTACACACACACACACACGCACACACACACAAACACACACGCCGACACATACATGCACACAGCCTGGCACCGCCTGCTTTCCAAGTCTCTGTTGTGCTGCCAAGGCTGGGAGTTTCCTTTAAACAGAAAGGTCGGCACTGGCGTCGGAGAGACAAGCAGGGGAGAAGAACAGGGGGATCGCAGGGGTGGAGGGTGGCGCCCTGACAGACACAGACAGACAGGCCGACAGGAAACTGACGTCTCTCCAGGGCCGGCGTCATGGGCAGGCTTTGGGGTGCCGTGCCCGTCCTCGGACTCACTTGTGCCCGCCCTGGAAATATGAGCCTGTCATCCCACCAACCATGGTTTATAACATTATTGAAAAAAAAATCGCAAACTTTGCTGTTATGTCGAGCCTGGTTCAATGATGAATTCTGTTCGACAGGAGGAATGGATGAATTGTTTGAGAATACATGCGATCAAATAGGTAGCCTAAACGATACTACAACTTGTCTCATTGTTTATTATGCATTATCTCTGGCGTTTTGTTGCTATTTCTGTTACAATTTGATTTCTAAATAAAATCAGCTATTGCTGCTTGCATCACTGGTTACATGTAACCTACAGTATTCAGTGTTTATCTGAAAGACACTTGCGTTGCTATACATTAATAGCCTATAAAATGTGTGCCCCCGCCCCCCCAATCCAAAGCAATGCCTGTCCGCAAATTCTTGTGTGGCGCCGGCTCTGCGTCTCTCTCCTCTCTTGCTCAGTCTGACGGCTGAACAATGTCACCATTTTCAGTGTGGCCACCGGTCATGATTGACAACCCCTACCGTAAGTCTCAGACATACAGTATGTTTTGTTGACTTCTTCTAAGCTTCTAAGTTCACAGAAGAAACAATTAAGTATGTGTGCTAAGGACAAGGGGCATTTCTGAAGAAATACTCTGCACCGAAATGACCCAGTAATTAAGAACATATTATTGCACACAGGGTCCCAGCCAAGTCCAAGCCCCGCTGCTTCCCTTATCAGAGAGAATCTGTGTGAAGAAAGCCAGCCGAAGCGATGATTAAATAAAGGCATCCCAAGAACAAAGCTGGAAGCTGCCCTTTCTGCAGAATGAACGATCTCTCTCTCTCTCTCTCTCTCTCTCTCTCTCTCTCTCTTTCTCTCTTGTTCTCTCAAGCTTTCTCCCAAAAGTGTTGCATTCCAAAATTTCATTAGGGTTTGGACAAAAAAGAAACAGAGACATGAAGAAGAAAGAAAAAAGAACAAGGGGGAGGAAGGAGCGAATGGTAAAAGTTCTCCCCAAATGGAGAAGGGTGCAAGAGAGAAAGAGAGGGAGAGAGAAAAAAAAATGGGAGAAAACACAGGCACATTCATTTATCAACACATGTGTGCATAGAAGCAATTGACCTTGAAGTGTATTAAACCTTGGCTGTTTGTTAGCATTAATGTTCCTACTTTTCCGACTGAAACTTTGATACTTTTAGAAACATGTTATGAGGAGGTGCCGATGACAAGGTGTTGGACTGCCAGAGCCTGTCAGCTAACGCTCTCACACTAGCGCTCTCTTCCTTCTCCTTTTCTTTCTTTCAACCTCCCCCTCACTCCCTTGTTCCGTCTGAAGGCCGCCGCCGTCCGCCATGCCTCAAAGTGACTAGAAGGAGTAGCTGAGATGAGGGAGTGTTCGACTGGGGAAGGCTGAAAGAAAAAGGGCACTTCGGGGAGACAAAAAAACATGGAGGAGATGGAGCAAAAAGAGAGGAAGAAAAAGAGAGCGAGAGAGAGAGAGAGAGAGAGAGAGAGAAAGAGAGCATGGGAGAGCAAGTATGGTAAAACAAATAAAAAGATATGGGTGGAGGCAGCCATGTGCTGTACAGCTGTCAGGCCTCTCTCAGTCCCTCTCTCTCTTTCTCTCTCTCTCTCATGCACTAAGGGGCATTGTGGGATACATCCAATGAAGCACAGGTGCATGGAAGCAGGAAGGGGCCGTGATGAGATGTTTACACTGGTCACCAATAATCCGCTGAGTAAGCCCTTCATGGACGCACTTCATGGTCAACTGCCTCTTAGATATGTGTGCTATTGCACAGTTTGGATTTGTGTAAGGTCTTGTGGGATATTTGAAAAAGAACTCTGTACTGCACAACACTCTTGATACAATGATGACATGACAGAGATTTCAGCTATGAAAAAAGGTCCCCACTGCAAATCTTCACTGTCGTGGCGTGATAGTGCTGGCTTGCACTGAAAGGACTTCAAGACACTGGTCTTTGGCAGCCCTCTCAACTGGATCTCCAAGAGCCTGCTTCCTCTCCCATGTTATTCCCCTCTCAGTTTCCATTCCCCCACGTCTGCTCCCCTTTTCACTCTTTCCTCTGGTGGATAGTTGCGTAGGCCTTAAGGTTTAGGCCCCATGTTACACATTAACGTGTGTGTGTGTGTGTGTGTGTGTGTGCATGTGTGTGTGTGATTGGGCCTGTGATGGAGAGCTCCTTCAGGCACTGTGAGAATCAGTGCTGCAACAACAACACATGGAGGCCCTCCAGCCTTGCCGAATTATCCCCAGCACCCCAGCAGGGCCACACGGCCCAAACAAGAACAAACAGGTGGGCCCTGGCTTACTAATACCTTCATCTCCCTTGCTCCATCCCTCCATCTCTCCCTGCCTACCATCATGCCATCATATCTGACTGCTCATCTACTTTCTTCCCCACTGCAACCTCTCCACTGCTTTCACACCCAGAACAAGCTATAACTGGACAGGGAACATAGGGAGCTAAAGCTGGAATGGAATCTTGGGAAGTGACTGGAAAACGTTCAGGCTATTTGTCTTCCTTATTTTCGCTGCACATTTTCTACCCCCCCCCCCTTTTTTTTTTCTCTCCACTCTATCTGCAGTTTTTGTGTCGTTGTGATGACGGCCTAGTCCACGAGCCCACCTAAAATAGTTCCAGATGAGGCTGTGCCGCGCGATCCTTCCAGAAAAAGCGATGGCTGGTGGAATCGGGTGGAATGTCGGGATTCGCAAGGTCACCATGGAGTTACCCAAACCATTTCGGAAGGGAGCTCTGCTTCGTTTCGCTGCTGTCTACACCGTTTTTTATCATTCGCCGTTTCGAAACGGGTAGCCCTTTCTTTTGAGGTAACCCTGTAACCTGTCAGTTACTATAAAGCCAACATGGAAACATAAAAATGCCATCAAACTCGATTTCCAGGGCTCCCGAGTTTGCCAAAGTATTCTTAACTGGCCCAAGGCGCCTCTCTGTGTAACTCTGAGTTACGTGAGGGCAAAAAATGCTTTCAAGTGATGGCATCTGGCACGGATAAAGTGGGCTGCCCTGGTGTCTGCCAGCGCTAAGTGCCCATGGCTCTGCCCTCTAAGTGTTCCAGAAGTTTCTATACATTTTCACACGTCCACACATCCAGAACTTTCCAGTCTTTCCTTTACTTTCACACCTTTTAAGCCCTCCACACCTTCTCTTCTTTTCATTTCTTCCTTTCATCTCTCTTTCCCTTTTTCTCCCTTCTCTCTCCATCCCTCTTCACACTCTGCTGCGCTAGTTTCCACACTTCCCTATCTAGTCCTATCCTCTCACCGCTTTGTCTTTCCATCTCCCTCTTATTCTCCTTAGTCACTCTCTGTCTTGCTCTCTCTCCCTCTCTCTTTCTCTCTCTTTCTGTCTCCCTCCATCCCACCCTTCCTGTCCTGCTTCCGCAGCCCAGGAAATCTGGAGATTACCAGGGGGCCAATCCCAGTGGCACAGAGGCCAGTCCAGCCCCCCTCACCTCTTCCCCAGCCTCTGGGCCTGAGCAGAGAGCTGTTCATTACTCCCCTACCCTCCAAGACCAACCCCAGCATTCCACCAGCTCTTCCCTAGCCCCCTGGAGCAGCGTCGGGGGGCAAGACACGGCAGGTCCCCCTCTCTCTGTCTCTTTCCTCTCTCTTTCCCAGACAGGCTGGAGACAAATCCCCTCATCCTTCATTCTGATCTCCAACCACCCCCTCCAACCGCTTCCAACCTCCTCCACCCACACCAGCACCCTCCTCCTCCTCCTGCTCTTTCCCCGATGCCAATCATCCCATCTCCATGGCTCCATCTCCCAGGCCGGCATCTCCCCCCTCTCTCCTGGCCGACCCCTGTGGCTCCTGCGGTGGGCCCTGCTTAATAATGACCTGCGGGAGGGATTGCCTCCGCTCTCCTTACACTTGTCCACAAACAAACCCCACTGTTTGCCTTGGCAGCGCCCGTCGCCACGGCACTCAGCCATTCTTCCCTGCCTGCCCACTGACAGAGACAGATAGAGAAAACAGAGAGCACAAGAGAGAGAAAGATGGGGGAGAGAAAGAGAGAGAGAGAGGAGACAGACAGGTAGCAAAAGAGAGAGAGGGAGAAAAAGAGAGAAAGAGGGAAGGGAGGGAGGGAGACAGAGAGAGAAAGAGAAAAGACAGAGAGGGAGAAGGGGTGAGACAGAGACAGATTGAGAGAAGCTAATGTGGGATGGAGGGAGAGAGGGAGACAAAGAAAGAGAGGGAAAAATAATAAACTATTATTTGAGTTGCAGCAGCAGTGGAGTTCCGTTTCTTTTCATGGTCGTGAGAGAGACAAGACAGAGAGTAAAGAGAGAGAAAGAAAGGATGAGTAAGTGTAAGAGTATCTGAGGGATGAGGCAGAGAGGTGGGAGTGCTGGAGTGGGTGGCACATTTGGAGCAGGAGGATCGGTGAGCTCAGGCTGTGCAAACAGACAATGGCCGGGCCATTGTGGAGCTGAGGTCAGAGAGGCTTCCACTGCTGAAGAGACACCTCCAAAACACACAGACACACACACACACACACACACACATTCTCATGCATATCCAGAACCATCCGCATTTTTTTCGTGTCCCTCTGTGTGTTTGTATTTCTCTCTCTCTCTCTCATAGCTCATACACACACCACCCCCGCAGAGCAGTCTCTGCCGTCTCCGTTACGCATCCCCATCCATTCAGCAGATACCTCACTTAGTCCTCTCTCTCATAGAGAGAAATGATTGAATCCCACAGGAGTTCCCCGCTAACATTATATGATGTGTGATGCAATCTAAAACAGATGATTTGGTTTCATTCCCCTCAACGAAAGAAGAAGGCAGAAAGTGACTACACAGAGTCTCGTGGATGAAGAGAGAAAGAAAGGGAGAGCGGTGAGGGAGAGGTAGAGAGAGTGCGCTCATCCACAGATCTCCAGAGAGCGACTACACAGAGAGACTGAAAGAGAGAAAGAATGAAGAGGAGAGAGGGGGAGATAGAGAGAGAGAGAATGTGAGCATGAGAGATTGAGTGAGTGAGAGAGAGAGAGAGAGAGAGAACTAGAGCGGGACAATCACACACATAGGCTCTGTGCTCAGCGGACACGAGGAGGCAGAGGGCCTCTTATCTGCGTGGTCTGCTTTCATTCATCTAATGGCTTAAGACAGTCTAATTCTCGCCGAGTGATTTGTGTTTCGCAAAAGTCTCGTCGTGGGCTCCGCACTGAAACACGAGAGCAGCACAAAATCTCCCATACCATGATAAATGGCGCGATGGTGAAATGAAAAAAATTAAAAAGAAAAATAACAGAAAAGAAAACAAGTGAAAAAAAAAGACAAGAATGAGAGGGAAGCGTTTTGGGAGATTCTAGTTTTCGGACGCTCTGGGGCTGTTGTTGCTTCTGCTGTGGTCCCATCAGTTGCAGTCCAGACTGGATCTGTCCTGTGCTTCAGGTCCTATTAGTGGGTGGTTTTCACAGGGAGCGCGAGCCAAGAGCAAGACCTGTCGCCAGCTCCTGGTGTCATTGGAGTCTGGGGCAGAGCCTCGGCGGAACTATTGTCTGATTTTTGGGAACAAGGGAATGTGATGCCATCTGTCCTCTCTATGGACTGTGCTGTGTTTCATGACAAGGGGAATTGTGTGTGTGTGTGTGCATGTGTATTATGTGTGTGTAAATATGTCTGGTGGTGTATAACTCACTATGGTTTGTCAGTATAGGGCATACCGCTGGCAAGTATTGATTTCTAGGTAGCAATCATTTGCACTAGCCCATGTAAAGAGGCTGTTGGACTATTGTGTGGTCACATAAAAGACGGAATGCAGTAAAACCTTGGTGAAATGATACTTTGGTGTGTGTGTGTGTGTGTGTGTGTGTGTGTGTATTTGCACATGTATGTTTGTGTATAAGGGCACATTCTGTATGTGTGTAAATCTGTATGCTGTGCAAATATGTGTGTGAGTGTGTGTGTGTGTGGGTGCGTGTGTGTGGGTGCGTGCATGTGCGTGTGTGTGCCTGTGAGACCAAAAGACGCGGAGGAGAAAGTGCGACATGTGTTTCTCTTTAGCAGTGGAGCGGGAGCCGACTGCCAGTGAAAGCCAACTCCCCAACCCCCCACGCCCCTAATCCCCAGCTTCTCCCCCACCCCCATCCAGCCCCGGTCCCCTCCTCACCCCCGTCCAGCCCCCTCACCCCCCTGCTCCCCAGTCTGTGGATGGAGTCTGGTGCACAGCTGTCCCTGCGCTGCCCTCACCCTCTACTTCCACAAACAGACCTGTAACCTACACACTGCCTTATCAACACATCTCTCTCTCTCACTCTCCTCCCGCCTCCATCTCTTCCTCCCTTCTTCTCTTTCTCTCTCTCTCTCTCTTTCCATCCTGCCAGGTGCTTCCCTTGCTCCTCATTCTATTTACTCAGCTTTCATCTTCATCTTTTCCACGTTCCTGCCCTCCTCTCCCACTCTTTCATGTACGTGGGGGAGAAAGTTTATGTGTTTACGTATGTGGGTATGTGTGTGTGTGTGTGTGTGTGTGTGTGTGTGTGGGTCCAGTGGTGCTGACAGTGCAAGTGGATAAGTGGTGTGTGTGGAATATGTGTGTGGGTAGGTCCATTGGGGTTAGTGTGTGTGAGAGAAAGAAAAGACGAGAGACTGTCTGTATGTGTGCATGTGACTGTGTGTAGGTGTGCCTGTGTGTATGCATGTGTGTTTGTGTGCACTGTATGCATGTGTGTTTGTGTGGGTATGTGCGCGCACGTGTGTGTGTGTGTGTGTGTGTGTGTGTGTGTGTGTGTCCACTGGTGCGGTCAGCGCTCACTGAGTGGTCTCTCACTGCCTAACCACGCTTCTTTGGGTTCTGGCTGGGTCAGGCAGTGAGCTCTAGCATAGCGTAATCCAGGACAAACACACCATTTCACGGCAAATCACCAGGAGAAATGTCCAATTTCACGCAGCACAGTGAGCTGGACCCAGCCAGAGGGAGTCTTTCTCATAGAGAAAGAAAAGAGAGAAAGAGAAGGAGAGGCAGAGGGGAAAGGGAGAAGAGAGAGCGAGAGAGTGAGAGAGAGAGAGAGAGAGAGAGAGAGAGAGAGAGAGAGAGAGCGATGACTGTGTCATTGCCTGTCTGTGGATGTTTCTGTTTAAGTGGCGTGTAAGCACAGAGCATGGGAAAAAAAAAACAATGAACTCACGTATGTAAGTGTGTTTGCGTGTGTGTGTGTGTGTGTGTGTGTGTGTGTATGCATGTGCTTGTGTGTGTGTCCATGGCAGCATTTTACACTGTGTGTGTCTGTGTGCACATAGGTGTGTTTCTGTGGGTGTATGCACAGGCATGTGCGTGTGTCTCTGTCTCAAATGCGTGAGTGTTTAAGGACGTATGTGCAGAAGTTTTTGGGTTGGGGAGCATTTGGGTGTGTGTGTGTGTGTGTGTGTGTGTGTGAATGTCTGTGTGTGCATTCCTGGATGTGCATATGCGTGCCTGTATATGTGTGTCTGTGTGTGCATTTGTGTATTGTGTTATAGCAACTGCAGGAGTGTTTAGTGGGGGGGGGAGATCCCATGCAGTTCAAGGTCACGGCGGCCCGTCCCTTTTAATGTACTTCATAGGATTTTGAAAAACTTCTGTCAGCACGTCTATGCCGGGAGAGGAGGGCAAAATCTCCCCCCCAATGAAAACAAGCTGTCTGAGACAGAGCGTAGAGGACAGGATTAAAAAACACAGCGCTAAAGAACACCAGGAAGAGTCCAAATACCTTACAGAGAGAGAGAGGAAGAAAGATGGAGAGGGTGAGAGAGAAGAAAGGAAGAAAGACAGACATTTTTTCTTCAGACTGGAAAATATTTGCGGGCTGCTTGTATCCTTTTCTTCTCTTCTCTCCTCTTCTCCTCTCTTCTCATTATTTCTTCTTCTTCTCTTCTCATTATTTTCTCCCCCTGTGCTCTGCTCTCTCCTCCTCTCCCGTCCTCTCCTCAGCCCTGTCCTCCTGCGGTGCATGGTTCTCTACCCCTCTCTGTGGGTGTCTGCCACAGCCCCTGATAAAGACGTGTGTCGCGGGGCTTAAGCAGAGATGAGCGATGAGGCAGCTGCCAGTTTGAGACGGCCTGTCAGGGAGCCTGTCAGAGAGCCCTGGGAGGGAGGCCCAGATGGGTAGGGTGGGGCAGGGACAGGCTGGGCTGCGCTGGGCTTGGTTGTGCTGGGCTGGGTGGATGATTGAGGATGGGAACTGGGGTGAGAATAGGCTCCTGACAGAGACAAGATTCCCACAACTGAGCTCTCCAGCTCCTCTCTCTCTCTCTCTCTCTCTCTCTCTCTCTCTCTTCCTTTTCATTTCTGTCTCCATCTCTCTCTTTTTCACTCTCCCTCTGTCTTTCTTCCTCTCTGTATCGCTTTCTGTCTCCTTCCTGTCTCTCTCCCTGTTCTTGTCTGTCTTTCTCTCCCTGTATTTCTCCCTCTCCGCTGCATCAGCTCGCACATCAGCACTCCTCTGCTCCGCTTCCCAGACTGAGAGAATACATCATGTCAGCTCCTTCCATCATCCCCTCGCCCCACTCTCTCCTTCCTACTCCCCAATCGCCCCCCCTCCTCCCCCCACACACATAAACACACACACAAACACACACACACACAAACACACACACACAACCTCAACCTCCCC
>JAVQKI010220237.1:0-11308 GCA_036025975.1 Nematalosa erebi
GTGAATAGCTACAGTACATAATTTCTGAAAATTCATCTCTCTTCAAAATCTCCAAAAGACTCCCAAAGTATTTCAAAACCATTGTGTGGCAGAGACTGTAGCCATTTCATCTGGCAGTAAAGTGTCTAACTGCTGTTTAGAAGCAACACTCTGTTGTGTTCTCATATATTATATGTAATGTATCTCCAGATACAGTATGCATAATAGCTGGGACTTTGGGTCTGCGCTGGTGGGTGTGTAGGTGGTGCTGTTCTCCGCCTCTTCTTCTCAGAGTGTTATTTATGGTTTGTCTGGGCGTACACTGCTCCCTCAACTCAGGTCGCTGGAGCTGTTCTTTGCCACCAACCAGAATAACCGCAGTGGAGGCGACCACAACAGCGACAAGTCGCCGCGCCCGCACCGCAAGTTTTCAGGCCCGCCTCCGCTCTCCATCCCATCGCGCACCTCCTCGCCGGTGCGCATGCGCAAGCTCTCCCTCAACTCCCCGCTGGGCTCCACATCCTCCTGCACCAGGGTTCTGGACCTCTCCTCCTCCTACTCCTCTACAGCTGCTACCACATCCTCCTCCACTACCTCCACCACCCCCACCACCGCCTGCTCCTCAGCCACCAGCAGCCCGACGTCGGCCACCTGCCCCAGCCCGGGGACCCCCACCACCACGTCTCCGCCACCTGCCATCACCCCCCCGGCTGGCTCCAAGCCCCCGTTGGATATGAGCCGCATCCCAGCCACGCCCACAGGCACGGCCGCGGGCACAGGCGCAGGCACAGGCACGGCCCCCTCCTCAACAACGCCCTCCCCGGAGCAGAGCCCCGCTGCCAACGAGGAGAACCCCGAGCTGCCGCGCATCGACGCCTTCTGCGGGAAGCTCCGGCGCAGCATCCGCAGGGGTGAGGAGAGAGGCAGGGGAGGGAGGGGAAAGAGGGATATAGCGTTGTGGACAGGGAGGGCAGGAGACAGGGAAGAGAGGAAGAGAGGAAGCTAGGGGAGTGTAAGGCTGGGATGGAGAAACGAGAAGAAGGGAGAAGAGGGAGAGTTCAACTTGATTTATGTTCCTCTCAGAAACAGGCAAATATGTGCTTGGGGTCAGTTGGCTCTCAGGGGGTCTGGTCTGGCTTGACAGCATGGAAAAACAGGACAGAGAGAGAGAGAGGGGTATTGGGCAAAGGGTTGGTGTGAGAGAGAGAGGGAGGGAGACAAACAGAGAGAGACAGAGGGGTATTAGGCAAAGGTTGGTGAGAGAGAGGGAGGGAGAGAGAGAGAGAGACAGAGAGAGAGAGAGAGAGAGAGAGAGAGAGAGAGAGAGCTCTAATGCTATTTTGTTCAGTGGGCAATAACAATGATGATCACAGACAGACAGCTTACTCAGCAATGCCAGGTTTTTATCTTTCACCAGTGAAAGCAGTTAGAGGCAGAAGGTGCTTCCCTATGATAGCTACAATACATAAATGCTTTACCTTGTGATAGGATATTCAGTCTAAAATCTCAATTTACTCTTGTTTTGACTGTTTTGATACTCCATAATTTCAGTCCAGGGAGAACTCAGAACGCAGATGAAAAACCAAAAGCAACTATGAGAAAAGAGAGGCCGAGCAAAACATCGGGCGATGTTTTTATTGGTGTTGCTGAATAGCGTCATTGTAATCACACACAGCCTTTATGCCGACGTGCTCAGACTGTTTTGCAAACGTGTAGCACATTATTTCGACTTTTATATGCATCAGAGAGGCATTCCACACGCTTTTATGAACCCCAAGCAGAAATAACACGCTGTATTGTTCACTTGAACCCATAATAGAAAGCAGACCAGTCGTCAAGTCATCAGCCAGATTAGTTCCATCATGCATTGGACTAGGAGGCTGGAGTCAGCTCTTGTCCAAGACTTTCTCTCGTCCTGTTTGCTGAGGCTGCATGAAGAAGCAGCATAATATGTTGTAGTATCGCCAACAATGCTTCATACAAAATTACACACAGTTCAGTAAAGGTTTCAAGATCATGTTGTGTTATAGCTGTTCCATTTGCAGTTTAAGTAAAAGCCAAGATAGTCAATACTAATGGCACTGCATATGTTGCAGGTTACTTACTATTACTACTACTACTACTACTATTAATGATAATAATAAGAAGAAGAATAAGAAAAAGATTAAGAATAGGAATAATAACCACAACACTCTGATACTTGGCTTGGTTTGGTTAAGCCTGAGGCCTATGCAGGCAGGCATGAGGTGGACTTCTCTGCAGATGTTTCCAGATCAGTGTAGTGCACTTCCAGACCTGGCATCTCCTAGTGCAGCTGACTCAGGTCCAAGCCCTTGAGCCCCTGAGGAGTTTTACTCTGTGGTCAGCAAACATCCAATAGTGGCAGTGCCGCTGTGCAACTCACCCAGCCCCTCTAGAAAACTCTCCCAAAGTCTAGAGAACATTCTGTTGAGACACATTCAAAGATTTTGGCCTGTGCTGTGGCTATCATTACTCTAAGCTTTGGGTAGACCGTGACTTGAAAGTGGGTCTGTGAAATCCTTGTTTGTTTATACAAGTAATCGTGGAAGATTAGCATACGTCTGAAAAGCCAAGGTAATGCTTAAGTCTTTGATTGTTTGAAGTGAGTTCAGTAAATTAGCTTGTTTAGGTGTGCTTTTATTTGTTGTCATTCCTGCTTAAGAACAGAATATCCCCCCTTTTCTGGTTAAACTTTATCATGGTAGGTAAACCTAGATGTAGGTGTAGATGCCAGTTCAAACCAAATGTGCACTGACCTCTAACAGACCTCTGAGTAGCACGTGGTCCTTCCCAGAATAAGAAGTAATTCTCTTCTTTCTGCTTTATCAGGTACCTAATGAAAATGAACTGAAAAAAATTGTGAATGGAGTCTGAAATTGATCTTCATTCAGAGGTTGAAAGTGTGTCTGTTCTGAAATGGTTCAATTGAATAGATTTGTTTATGTCTGCAAAAGCCACACATTATTCTTGTTTAGGAGCTCCAGACTAATCAACCTAATGCTCTCCTATGAAAACAACAAGGCCAGAAATGTATTTCAAAGGGGTTTTCATTTAAAAGGAGTTTTAGGGCTGTTACTGGCTTACTGGCATAAGTAGTCAGCATAATCTGGTAAATCCTATGACTTTCAGCTGTTCTGGAATCAGTGTCACTGGACAAGTTCATCCCGGAGAGCCCTCAGGGTACCGAGTCAGGTGACGTCTCGCCCTGTCGGTCCCCATCAACACCTCGCCACCTGCGCTACAGAGGATCTGCAGGTTTGTTTGGACTCACTGTCTCTGAGTGTGTGTGTGTGTGTGTGTATGTGTGTGTGTGTGTGTGTGTGTGTGTGTGTATGTGTGCATGAATATGCATATATGTATTTGTGTGCATGTGTGTATGCCAAATGAGAGACAAAGAGAAAGGGGGATGGAGAGAGAGAGAGAGAGAGAGAGAGAGAGAGAGAGCCATAGAGAGAAAAAAAGTGTATGTGTGCATGAATATGAATATGGATAGGGTGTGTGTCTGTGTCCGGGTGTCTGTGTGTGTGTGTGTGTGTGTATACTGGTCAGTCACCCCTGAGAGGTCAGTGCGTCTCCTCAGTGAAAACACTGACAGCTGTGTGACAGCAAGCCACCCAGCCCAGGCCCTCAGCCCAGAGACCAGTCAGCTGTAACTGAGACAGGCTAATCATGGCCTCTGCCTCAGGCCCACCCCACTCTGCATATGTTTTTTTCTTTCCTTCTTTTTCCGGGGACATCTGTGCTTTTACTTCTTTATATCGCTTTTTCAAAGAAAAAATAATTGCAAATGTCTAGATGGTGGAATGTTGTTTTTATTTGACTGCAACAAAACAAAACATTCCAATGTGACAGCCTTGCTTTCCAACCAGCTTTGCAGACTGCCATCTCCTTCTATGGCACTCTACCAGTGTGGGGTAGGCCTGGTTACCGTGACACCAACGCAGATAGAAGCATCCAGTACCCTGAGCACTTAGACTTGCCAATGCTCAAAGAGGCCCCGTTTCGGCAATAAATGGCAGCACTGTAAGCCAGAGTCATCCCTTCCAACTTTCCTTGGTCCAGAGTCAGTTAAATAATGTGTTTGGATGACATTAAAGGCACTCTATATATAGGAAAGTTGAAAGAAGGTTAAATAATATTTGTCTTATTTCCCAACCAGAACACACTGGTAATTGGTTCAGATCAGTTCTATCCACAGACACCGCGGAACAGACGCTGTTCCATTTCAGCTGTTTGCTCCGCAGCAGAGGCACAGAATCTCTATGTTGCCCAGTGTACACCGCTTGGCACCGCTCACTCAGTCAGATGGCCTCTTTACTGTTATTACTGACCAGAAGTCATTAATTGTATTCTAAACATACTGCTGTTCCAGAGGTTTAGGTGGAATAAGGTCAGGCTTGACATTCCCAAGGTTTCCCATGCTGTTTTTGAGTCATGGAGCCCACCCATCCTCCTCTTTGCAATGCCCTCTGTGTGTTTATGACATGATGCAGTGATACACATTGGATTCCTCTTTGCTTCAGGGCGAAGTCCTGGTCTGACCAGTCTGCCAGCCTGTTGTGCATTATGTGGTTTTCAACGGGGTGGTTTGAATAAAAGGCTTATCTCTGTCTTTGTTATTTTTTACAGGTCAGGTAACAGAGAACAACCGCTGCTCGGTTTCCCCTGCCTCGGCTTTCGCCATTGCCACAGCAGCCGCAGGCCACAGCAGCCCACCAGGTAGAGATCGATGGTGGTCGCAGAACCACTGCATCTATCTCTGGCCCATTTTTTTTTTCTGTTTGTTTTTTTGTTGTTGTTTTTCACTATCTCTTTTCTTGCTTTGTTTTTTTCCAGTCTCCATCACTTCCTCATGAAATTTCTGGCTGTATTTTCCATTGGTACTTTCTAACTTCCAATGGTCTATCACTCTGCCCCTTTTCTTATATAGTTTTCAACAATTCAGAGAGGACATGCGACAAAGAGTTCATCATTAGGCGAGCAGCCACCAACCGAGTTCTGAATGTCCTTCGTCACTGGGTCTCCAAGCACTCACAGGTATTTGTGGCGAAAAACACCTAGGGTTAGATTCTCTGTCATTTCCAGAGTCCAGCTGTTGCGGGTCTGCTTCACTCAGATTTGGTCTTAGTACTTGAGCAATGTATGAAACCATGAATTACCTTTTGTGCCAGTGCTCCATTGGAGGCTAAAATTAGATTTGGTGTTAAAACTGCACAAAGCACTTAATCATCGTAGGGAAACTCCATATGTCCTTCCAGAGCCCTCTGGCTCTGTCTAATGTCCACTGTCACCTTATTTCACAGTACTGTAATGCTTTATGATGTGTGCCTACCTAGTCTCTTATTAATTACATGCAGTTGCCTTTCTCATTGGGGCTCAGTCTCAGGGCTTTGGAAAACGCCTTGAGACAACTTCAATTGTTTTGTCACTGTGAGTAATATTTTAGTGATTTAATATTGGAAGTAATAATGAGGGTTATACTGTTAAAGTATTATTTCTCACATAAAGTTAATGTTGACTGGTATTTAGTACTTTTACTCGCAATGTCAGGTTTGGGAATCAAACTTAGGTTTCCCGATTGTCAATCGATCAACGTAACCACCACTCCCGCTCTAATGTAAATTGCTTTGCATAAAACTGCCTGCAAAATACATAGCGTTAATTATGAATGCACAGTACCACACCGTAGGAAAACAGCAGTTTGTTCTAAGCAGGATTCTGCCCTTGAAACTCTTTGATTTACTGTTAATCTAACCAGCAGGTGGTTCCTTTTGGCTGCGTCTCCTCTTCACCTTTCTTTTTCTTTCTCGTGAACAGTTGTTCTAGCCGTCGGTGTTCTCTGGCTGGCTGAGAGTTCTCTTTATGGGTCCAAGTGTAGCCTCAAGGTTCTGTGAGTTTACAAGTCTACGGAACCGGAGCACACTTCCACATTTTCCATGTCCTTGCCTCAGATTTGGAGGTCATAAGTAGAGTGTTGCCAATTAACAACATAAAACACAGTAACAAGTCTTAGCCATGGCCCATGAACTTTTCAAGTCAGTAGCTCTTCATACGATCGACTTCTATGGCAGCAAGTCCAAACGCTTTGATTTGAAGCGGCCAAGTAAATTAAAGATGACTTCATTGACAACAACCATATGAAATTTGCTTGTGATACCGGAAAGCTGTTTGTTGTTAGACGGGTTTTGGCACCTCTGTTGACAACAATGTCAGCACAGTAATTGTTATACACATCAAAATAATTAGTTCAGGTTCCCGATTGCACAGTGCGTACACGCCATAGACCACTCAACTTGATTAAATATCCGGATCACTTCAAGTCACTTTGTTTGAATCTTTTATCTCTGATCTATAGCACCAGTATGGTTTAGATCCAGTCAAACTCAGTGAGTCAGAGGCTATTTCCACACAGCATTCTAGTTGGATAAGGTTATAGCAAACGAGATAGAGAGTGGGATTGTGACTGTTTTTTGTTTTTTTTCCGCAGCAAGCTGCTGTAACTCCTTACCGTCAGTCATAATGACACCAGAGCCCACATACCTTCATGACATGGAATCAAACACCTCTGCTAGATGTTTCGCCAACACACAGACATCAATATGGATCATACACAAGGGCAGGCCTTCCTTTGAACACTGAGTACTCTGTACTTTAGTATGCTAGAAGTTCAGGAAATCAGGTATACTGTAGATGTGTTACCTTTAGAGGGTTAGCATTGCTGGGGGTTGGGGGGTAGTTTAGGTGGCCACTAAGCCTGGCCTGTGTGTCTGCCTCATTGATCCGCACCCTCATTAGAGAGTTGGCCTCTCATAAACCTGTCAATGTGTGCAACTGCCGCTGCCGCTGCAATGATGCCCTTCTTTGGAAGTGTTTCTCCACCAGCGCCCGCCAAAAGCGACACGTTGAGTTGGTCAGGCTTCACAGCTCCCGCTTCAGCCAATGAGCCTGCAAACAATTAGCCTTCATAAGCACACACACAAGCGCTGACAGTGATGAGCAACGAGATATAGCCACACAAACAAAATGTAAATATGATACTGGATGTAAACACACACCTCACACGTGCACATACACCACAACATGAACAACCATGTGAATATAGACACACACACACACACACACACACTATTTGATACGGTTTGATGCCTGTTTAATACACTGCTATTTGAAACAATAATAATATATTCTCTTTCCACTAATTCAGTTCACACTAAGGACCACTTAGGAGTTTTACCACACATAAAAGCTTACTAACGTGCTAATTGGCATCATTAATTGGTACAGTGTAATGGATGATTTGGTTGGCTAGTAAAAATAGCTAGGATGGGTAGTGTTTTTTCTAATCTATCATTCAAATTACTTTGCTAGTAGAATTTGAACATGATACTAAGACAAATCACTATGCTGTATGATGGCACAATCCAGAAAGTAACAAATTGCTTTAGAAGTTTTTTGGACAGTTTTTCAAAGCACTAACAAGCTAATTGCATTGATCTGTTCAGTGTTTTGTCGGACGTGGCCTAGGCCCTCAAACTCGAACCAAAAGAGCTTGTTAAAACTGACCTTTCAGACGTCGCAGGTGAGCCATGAGGGGGTGGATGAGGTTGATAGAAATGTTTTAAAAGGTTGGTGGATTGGAGACAAAAGGGCTGGCGGGTTCAGCCCGTGAATGGGGTGAAGTGGAGAGGCGTGGGTTCCTGTCAGTTTGATCCGAGGGGCTGAATGCACCAGCCTGCGTACTCCAATTCAGATTCTCCGCCAAGCACTGGTGCGAGTCAGTGGCAACACCTTGGCACCGTTCCCTACTGTCATCCTAGGAATGAATAAGGGGCTGAAGCTAAGTGTGTGTGTGTGTGTGTGTGTGTGTTTTATGTAAGCACCAGCATACATAGAGTAAGCCTTTCCTAGCACATGGACTGGTGTTTCTCCATGATGTGTGTGCGTAAAATGGAAACACTGCCATTGCTCACTTTTTCAGGGAAGTTTGCCCCTTTGATTAGGTGTTGGCGTGTGTTGAACTCTGGTTCTCTCTAGATGCGTCATTTTGGGTACAAGTGTCTGCCAAGTGCGTAAAAGTTAAAAAACAAATATGAATGAACATCTGCCAAAATAATTAAAATGAGAAATAACAATAATAATAATAATCCATACGTTCTCTTGGCAAGAATATAGCCATGGAAACAGAGAAACATATTTTTCTCGCTGTCCATAACAGATCCTTGTGTGTTAGTGTGGATAATTGCATGACCCCAGTTCAGATTCTACAGCATTGCTGTCAAGATCTGAGGGTGTGTGTGTGTGTGTGTGTGTGTTGGTGGGGGAAGAGAAGTAAACAGTAGGGCACCCTACATGAGGAGCAGACTTCACTGGGTAATTAATTACCATCAGAGAGATGCTACGCTAGTTAATCTCTCTCTCTCTCTCTCTCTCTCTCTCTATTTCTCTCTCTCTCTTTCTCTCTCCTTCTGTCTTTCCAGCATAAGGCCCATGCATCTACGAGGGAGCCCAATCTGCCACAGTGTGCCCTGTCATCCCATACATTAGCGAGCATGACTTTGGCTCAGTCCATTTACTTTATTTATGACAGTGTCTTATCACGGGCGCCGTCATGCAGCAGGCTAAAGTGACAAGGCACACAGAGTTGATTGTTGTGCTGGGCTGGCTCCCCCGGATGCCTGATAGCACCAATCTCCGTTAGAGGCCAAATGCAAGGCGATAATCGGCCCCGCTCTCAAAATGAAAAGTAGAAAAATGGCTTGAGAGCGCGATGACACTGCGCACATCCGTCACAATCTTGTGTGATGAACTTGAACTAGTCCAGACTTCAACTAGAGTGAAATGATGCTGTCATTTGGTATCAAACCAGACTTGATTTTTTAGAAAATCTGCTGTAAAGCACCTTTCAGCTTTATTTGTGTGGTGGTGGTGAAGTTTAGATGTTCGTTTTCCTCTTTTTGTGTCGTCTCTTGTTTTTTTTTTTCCCCTTCCTTTTAGCCTTAGGCAGTTTCGCCTGCTAGGCCATTTGAATGCCACATATTTAAAAAACGCACAATGCAAATGTGCCCGTCTTTGAAGCCGTCACTTCAGCTGGGAGGCTTTTAGCCCCGGCCGCCGGATGCGAGCACGTAATTACAGGTACTTTTCAGTCGCCCAAGAAATATGAATAATTCCAGTCGTCGCCCAGGTCTCCATGCACTCCAAATGGAATGGGTGTAAAAAACACCCAAGCCTGTGAAGTCCCTAGACGGATCTATTCATTTATAAATGCACCCAGGAAAGGAAAGTGACAAATGAAAACCTTTTTAAAATATCCCTCATCACTGTTTTTTTGTTTCTTTTAAATATTCCTGTACGCTATTAGCTCTTAGACCTTAGACCTTTTTTCCATCAGAAATAATTACTCTGTGCAAGCTGTGTCAATATAGAAGGCAAAAAAAAAGTTTTTAATAAAAATTTGAAAGGCCAGGGGGATGAAGGAGGCTGAACTGAGCTTGATAAGATGATTTCTACATACAGGGACTTCATCAAAGGTGATGGGTAAAGCATGGCCAGCCAGCTGAAAGGTGGAGGCAAGGATAAGATCCCCTTTTAAAGCCGGTTAAAGAAATGGATGGGGCCCCTCTTGCTAAGCGGCACCCTTGATTAACCATCCAGCGCTTCCATGAAAGCATTACCCGAGAACATTTTTGTGATGAGAGCAGCAAGTTGACACTCTTTGTTTCAATGTGCAGGGTGAGACAAGCTTATTTCCCATTACTTTGATGTCCCGCACCCTCCCCCTAACTGTGATGGATGTCCATGGATGAGGACACCTTGTTTTGGGAGCGATGAATGCTTCACGGTGCTAAAGTGTGACACCTCTGGGGGGGTGGTGGGGGTGGGGGTGTCAGAGTGCTCCTCCAGCAGGTAATTTGGAGGAAGGGGGACACGTCCATCTATACTGCTTGCCTTCTCACGACTCTCATGTCTTTCATCCCATCCCATTCCACACACACACACACACACACCTTCCCCCTTTTTTTCAGGACTTTGAGATGAACAGTGAGCTGAAGGGCTATGTCATCTGCCTGCTAGAGGAGGTGCTCAAAGACCCGGACCTGCTCCCACAGGAGAGGAAAGCCACAGCAAACATACTAAGGTAGGCCACACACACACACACACACACAGAAACACACACACATGACCCTGAACTCTCTGTTTGCCTTTGTTCTCCGAAGCATCCCACATCAAATCCCTCAATCACCCCGGTACACACACACACACACACACACACACACACACACACAGAGAGACACCCCTCCTCCTCTAAAAGTATGTAAGCTCACTAAACGTCACCTCTTTGGTGGCTAATCAGACTGCACTGCCGGCGATAAGCACACAATGGGGCGTAAATCGGCGTATTCAAATAGATCTGTCAGTGGAGCCTGTGTGATGCTTCCCTTGTGCTGGCGCAGACCCAGCTCAGACACAGCGCTCTATAGCCCAGGAGCAGCAGGGGAGGAAGCATATTGTGTCAGGAAGCAGCTCGCTGTTGGTATGACAACGCTGTGCATCTCTCTCCCTCTCTCTCTCTCACTCTCTCTCTCTCTCTCTCTCTCTCTCTCTCTCTCATGCTCTCTCTCTCTCTCTCTCTCTGTCTTTCTCTTTCTCTCTGTCTTTCTCTCTTTCTCTCTCTCTTTCTCCCACAGTGCCCTTTCTCAAGATGATCAGGACGATGCACAGTTGAAGATCGAGGACATTCTGCAAATGGTGAGCATATGGAGACGAGCCCTTTCTTCCTGTGCGTGCCACTCCGTTGCCTGTGGTGAATTAGACATTCAAACGTTTATTTTCCCTGTGCCGCACGTTAATCACTCTCTGGTCTTTATCATCACCAAGGCTACCCTTTTCACTTGCTGCAATCAGCCCTCCCTCCCCAAGAGATGCTCAGTTTTTTCCCTCCTTCCTTTCTTTCTTTCTAGAATCTTCTTCTCAATCTATTTTTTACTTCACTCACCCTGGCCACCGACAGCTGGGTGTGAGTGACTAGATACTAGGCAGAGTTTTTTTCTCAGAGACACTGACAAGAATTGACAGTTTCCTACCTGCAAATATGACAGTGGGTAGCGAAGAGTGAATACCCTGGGAGTTTTAAACTAGGAAAGGAGTGAAAGTTGAAAAACTGCCAAAGCTCCCTCCAGACATATTTCCACACTCACTATATCAGTGCAATATATGTCTATAAATGAGAAAGTCATGAATTTGATATGTTTTCAAGTAGATCTGCGTATTTATAAAGCTACTAAACACTGTGACACTGTATCTCCAA
>JAVQKI010220387.1:0-10159 GCA_036025975.1 Nematalosa erebi
TTATGTCTTGTTGCTCTTTTATGTGTCTCTGTAAACTGTACACTTTGAGAGGTCCAAGACAAATTTCCCCCATGGGACATTAAAATATATTGTCTATCTGTATCTATCTATATGGTAAATGTATGTAAGGGATAGGCATTTAATTCAGGCGGACTGTTAACGAAAATTATGTGTACATTAGCAGACAGACCTACCTGTGCAGTCATTGTTGTGTGTGATCTCAAAGCCAGGGTGACAGAGGCAGTTGAAGGAACCCACGGTGTTCTTGCATGTGCCGTTTCCACAAGGCTGTCTTACACATTCATCAATGTCTGCACGACAACGTGAAGAGAAATACAGAGACAGCAGACCATCAGGAACATAAACATATTTCATTACGGTGAAATAAACGAGATGTTTAAACAAGATGTCAACAAGAGTCATAAGTCAAAACAAAAAGTAAATAAAGTTAAATCTTTCAATAAAAAATTAATGGCACTCAAATGCTGACGTATCCTGCACCAACTATTTTCTGGCTTAGCTGTTGCCCTTGTGAGTCAAATGCCTGTTAGCTGATGAGGACTAACGGACATGACATAAACCATTTAGAAGACACATAGTCTCAACAATCCTTCTTCACTCCACTTCCTGTAATGCATCTCACATCTGTTAGCATTAGCTGAGAGGTTCATAAAGGTCACTTCAAACACCACCTCCATCCTTCAGAGCACTGCGTGGATAGGACAGACTAAACAAAACAACAACAAAGGTACGCGGTGGGTAAGCTGTTGCAGCGGTGGGTGAGCTGGAGCATGGGTGGGTGGATGGGTGACTCACTCACCTATACACATCCGTCGGTTGACGGACACCCTGAAGCCATTGTGGCACACACATTCGTAACCGCCCTGGATGTCCACACACTCGCCATGGCTGCAGACATTGGGGATCTCCAAGCACTCGTTGCGGTCTGATAGTTGGCACAGTCAGTGGCATGGGATAAAGAGAGAGAGAGAGAGAGAAAGAAAGAGAGAATGAAAGGGAGGGAGGGTATGGGTGAGGTCAGGACATCTGGGTGCAATTAAATGATCAATCCAGCAAGAATCAAGAGAGTGGGAGTGGGAGCTTGTGGGAAGGGTTTCTGAAGACGGTGGAGGCGACTGCCAAGCATCACAGAGAGGAGACAGTGGGAAAATAAGAGGCTGGCATGGCGCTGGTCTGCAGCTGGACGATGCACCGGCTGACCACACAGGAAATGGGCACAGGAGTGTGTGCCACCAAAGTGTGAGAGTGTGTGTGTGTGTGTGTGTGTGTCATCACCTAGGTGTCAAAGGTCACTGCCACTGAGAGTGAGTGACTGTACAAATATAAATATTACAACTTTTATATTAAATATTATAACTTTTGGGGATTTGAGATTACGTCACACAGTAAGCACCATCAATCACCTCCTACAATAAAATATAAATATTGAAGAGTGTTTATGTAAAGAGCAGATCACAGCTTACAAGTAGAAATGAGAAACTGGATGGTAAGGGTGGTTACTTTTGGAAGCTCGATACCAACATAGGCTCTCAATTTTCCAAGTCCACATCCATACAACAACATTCATACATCACCTCAATGACTAGTTTATCTAAAACTCTCTACATCCCTCTTAAAATTGGCAAATGTTCATACTTTTAGAATCCTGCGTGTAATGCGGGGTGCAAAAGCTGGCCAAGGACACATTGCCAAGTGTGTTGTGTGTTGTGTGAAGTGTGCCATCTGTGGGAGTGTGGCGTGTTGGTGCTTTTGACTGGTCCTATCTTACCGATGCAGGCCCCAGTGGGAGAGAGGTTGAAACCTTCGGAGCATTCGCAGCGGTAGCTCCCAGGGCTGTTGATGCAGTCTGCGTTCCTCTGGCACAAGTTCTCGCCATTGCTGCACTCATCAATGTCTGAGAGATGGTGTGACAGAGAGAGAGAGAGAGAAAGAAAACAAAACACCATTTGTACAAATACTCTCTTGGGGAAAAGAGGATGGAGAGGAAAAGCACACGGATGGTGAGAGAAATGGAATGAAGCGGCTGCGAAGTCTGGCATCCTGATAAAGAATAACCTCCCTCACACCTGGTGTTACCTATCAACTTTTTCTGACATGCCAGACATTCTGACATTTTCTACTACTTGCACTAGAAACAGTAATGTGTAATAATTCATATTTTGCTTTGTTGAACTAAATCCTGCATTTAAACAGCTTTTACAAAAAATGTAAGGCCCTTGTGCCTTCAGAAAAAAACTTTTATATCAAGATGTGACTGTCAACTTATAAATAGAAACATTAAGTCTCTTTAACAGGGACCGTCTGTTTGAGGTTGTAGAAACATCTCATGAATAGTTTTTGAAGTTTTCTTTTTTATTAGACTACACAAAGCTCCAGTGAACACAAGGAACGAGGACCTTCATTTATATTAAACTTCACAGGAAATGAGGGGGTCTTTTCATAGGGGAGGGAACCGGCAGGCACCACTAAAAGTTTTCTGTCAAACCACATCTACCACACGAGTCAGTGAGAACTCAAGATGTCTGTCTTAACTCCATAATGGTCCACTGAAGGAGCACAGGGCACCCGGCTTTGACATGCGGGGCAAGGAAAACAAAAGCTTGGATTTCACGTCAGAATGTGTCCAATGGTAATTGAGTCTTATTATAGCAGTACAGGAAGCAGCAGGGAGAGAAATCCAATTAGTGGCAAAACTATACGGTGACATGGCGCAGTTCTGACAGAATCCTGGCAAGAAATCGCCTTCATAAAGACAAATGCAAAGATAATCATGAAGCCCCGCAAGTAGATCATATATAATGGAATATAGTGATATTAAATCACTTGCTGACTTTAGCAACATTACATATATCATAAGATTAAGAAAACTATCATAATGTCCACCATACCATATGCATATCATAGCAATCATAATGTGAGGCTATGCAGTAACAAAACCCTTTTTCGTTTTGCTTTGTCTTTGGCTGTAGAAGTTCTCTGGGAACTCTGGGAATGGCAGCAGTGTGTCTAATCTGCCAGTCAGCTTTGCCCTGCTCTGCCCCTGCCTGTCACATTTTCCCCTCATTGTGGTGGTATGGAGGAGTGTGGTGAACCCCAGTATAGCAACCGCTAATTAGAACTGCTCCCATAGGAGCGTCCGCTCACCACAGGGTGCCCCAAAGCCCTGGCGTCCTTCCGCTGGAGCACGCACAAGGGGTGAATGCCTCTGTGTGTGGGTGTGGGTGTGGGTGTGGGTGTGGGTGTGTGTGTGTTTTCCGGGGGGGTGGGGGGCAGTGACATTATACTTTTCAGTGATCTTTACTGCAACTGCTTGTAGCACAGTCTTCTCTCCATAAGCAATCACGCTTAAATGATTGTGTAGAAGGGCAATGTTGAAAAGATCAGTATTAGTGGACAGATTTTCCTCTGTGTGTAATTGCAATGTTCCACCTCAAAGGCTTCACAGCAGACAGAGCGTGTGGGAGAGAGGGCCTTAAAATACCAATTAGAGGAGCTGAAGGAAACCTGACCTTAGCTGTGGTGGGCCACACTCTAACACACGACGCTCAGTGCCTTCAACCCACACCTTTCAGTTAAGGTTCATAGCTTCCATATCAACATTCCTGCTCGTAAATGAACTCACACTCACTTACAGATTATAATGTCAGAACACATTTCCATGTTGCCCTTAAAGGTTTATGTATATATTAAAACCAGATTAAGTTCTTAGACATTTTGCTGTATTCCCTCACCACAGAAAGCAATGCACTGATGTACTCCATGGCCAAATAATTCTCTTGCCATGATACATCAGAATCACCCGGCATGAGCCTTGACGACACTGCCCACTCTACACCTCTGGCCTAATAATACCCTCACCTCCAGTCAGGCGCGTTTGCTTTGGCTACTTGGTGGCCTGAACTAGCCTCTTTGGCTGCGTTGTGAAGCGGGGGGGGGGGGATGGTTCCTCTCCGTGCCCTCACCGATCCTCTGAGGATGCAGCAGCGGGGAGCGGCAGGAAGTAGTTACAGGCAGCCCCGGCCACATTTGTCACTGAGGCAGGCCCGCTGCTCTCTGGGTTGGTGGCCTCATTTCCATTCCAGGATGAGCTGCTGTTTGCCTGCGCTGCCTAGTAACTGTCAGATCCAGAGTGTGATTTATGGAAATGGGCTGGCAAGGGCTGCTGGGTCAGAAGCGATCTGTTGGGAGACCACTGCTGGGCAACTGAGCTGCATAAACAGCTCCAAATGTCCCCACAACCCCCCCCTCCCTCGCCCACAGACTCCACAAGCAGAGGAACACACACAGCCAAAGGCAACGGCTAGCCACTTCCTAATGCACACACACAGAATCTAGCTTAGCTTATGGTGCAGTGGCCTGGTGCTACCCACTCTACATCAGCTTTGATCAGTCCCTCCCCTCTAGACCCCACAGGATGGTTGGAGTGGTTGGAGCAAGGTGGAGCTGTCTCCTCTAGTCACCTCTCCAACAATGCAGAAAGATAGGAGGGTAAGGCTCAGTTGCTGCTAATCACTGACCTAAGAATAAATATACATTCCCAGCATACACAAGTCAAAGGCAATGCTGAAATGCTAGCTGTGATATGACAACATTCCTTTTTGTGACTCTTTTGCATGGTGTTGTAGTATTGCTTGGATGTGTAGTCTATATAACAGAAGCTTTGTGTTTTTGTGTGCTTGCAGGGTTGCTGACACCTTCTGTTCCCTCACTGCTGGCTTCCATTCACACCTCCACACTGAATCCAGGGAAGACTTTCAGGTGAAGATCCAAACACCAAAATAGAAAGTGGAGTCGTCCTCACAGCAAGGCTAATGGGTTTAATGACCCACGCATGCCATCTCATTCTGACCCCCTTGTCTGAGGGAGACTCTGTGCTGATGGATTTCTCATCAGAACATCCTACTTTGTGTGTGTGTGTGTGTGTGTGTGTGTGTGTGTGTATAAATCAAATACAAAATCTACTATCAAATCTGCTTTATCCTAATAGAAATGGGCATAATGTGTGCATGGTTTTGGAGTGCTCTCCACTCCATTGCTGAGGAAAATGGTCGTTACGACAGACCTAAATCCTTTATTTGCATTTTTGTCATGAATAAAGGGCTCATGCTGCCGTCTAAACCAGTGAAAGAAGCTACATGTGTCTCTTATCTCTTTCATGCAGCAGGGCTTACGGTGGCCTTCCATCATCTGAACCAGCACCAAAAACAAAACAGAGCAAAACAACAGCAGGATCCACTTTATGCACTTTTATTTTTTTTTTTTTCACTCTATGTGCTCTGGATTTTTTCCTCATGTTTGACTTGCTGCAAGTATTTAGTTTTGCATGCAGAAAAAAAGAAAAACTGGGCCTTTTTCTTCTGCTCAGGTAGTCTGTCCTTCTGCCTCTTAGTCTCAAAGCCTCATTCAATTACTCTGTGTTAAATTATGTGTTCAGAGGGAGAATTTTGTTCCAACACAATCAGGAAAATCCACGCATACATTTCTTCAAACACAGTGTGAGTGTCACAAAATAATTAGGGCAGCACATGGCTACACCGTCCCCAGAGAGTGCGCTTGAAACCACAACAGTGCGGAGGAGTTTGCCTTGTTCCTGATGGCGCCGCTTGAAATGGCTCCATCAAAAAGCAAACACTCTCTGGCTTATGTGCAGATGGTTTGTGTGGTATGCCTGTGCCAATGGGAGATTTAATTGTGCCGCATTTAAAAGTATCTGTTTTAATAGCTTGCTTGCTAGAGTTCCCTGCTGGCACGTTTTAATTAGTTGGAATCCATTAGACTCGACTTCCTGATCTACCTGCCAGGCTTTATCACTGGTCTGGGATTACACAGGATGCGTTTGCAAGCCCATTCTCAGGTCTAGCCATTAGGAACACTGATACAAATACACCTCCTGTATCTGCACCACTCTCTGGCCCACTCACCCTGTCTAGACTAGAGGCGCACAGTAATCCCTCAACAATTTCCACACCTTACAAACTTATCTAGGTAACGCCATGATTCAGGAGCAATGATAGATCTGAGTGACCAGATCACCAAAGAGCTGTACAGTTAAGCAAAAGGTTTCAGTGTTGCATATTTGCTCATCTGGAAAGAGTGTGATTTAGAGGTACTTTGAGGAATACTCTCATCCATATACTGAGTAATAAAATGATCCACATACGGGTGGTAAGAATTCCCTCTCCCATGATCTGACCTTTTCTTCAAGGTGCAAAGATGATTTCTCAGTGCAGACACAGACCCAGGCCCAAACGTACAGTAGTGCAGTGTGGCTCCGAGGGTCTCTGTGCTCTCCCCCTGCTGCCAGAGGAAAGTGCATTTACAGCTCCTCATGATCCCAGCAAACTGGATCAGTCAGCAGTAAAGAGCTGACTTTGGTCTAATTTGTGTTATGAAAGAAGAGGAGGGGGAAAAACACTGGCCTCTGAAACCTGCAGGCGCGGGTTGGCACAGACTTCACAACCCATCAGGACTGCAGAGGCTGAAGTGGCATGTTTTTCTTATCATTGACTCTTTCCCCCTCTCCCTCTCTCTGGTCCTCCCTCCCTCTCCCTCTCTCTCTCTCTCTCTCTCTCTCTCTCTCTCTCTGGAAGACATCAACTGCAGGCAAAAGTGTTGAGTTCAGAAAGAGCTCCCAGTGACGTTCATGGGTGACAGCCAGGCATATGTGACCTGGGAAAGGTTTAACAAGTAAATATGCTACTTAGAGTAGTTTCATATGCAAGGCTATATTGAAAGGTTATCCTGAGGGGCACTGAAATAATATCTTTTTGCTTGCAGTAAAACTGGTGAATCTAAGATGGCATTGACCTCAATATTTGCTATGGCTACCTAATAAGATAATGTATCTAAATGCTAGTCGGTGAATTAATGGCCTACTTGTGTGTAAGAGGCCTAGGTATGCCTGAGCTTGAAGCACCCAGACGAGGCCAAAAGGAGTCTGTAAAGGATCATAAGATGCTATGAGAGCTTCTTGTGGACATTGTCTAAGCACCTGCGCAATTTCCTACGTTTTGGCAAATAGTATGTGACCCAGGTATTTTGTTATACAAACACCCAACACTTGTTCTGAAGGATAGACATAGATCTTTGTCCCCTTTCATTTTCTTTGAAATTGTGTATTCCACATCATATTTCATCTCATATCCACAACTTACATTCAGTGTCTGTACATTGCCTGATTTTAATTTTCCCTAAATGCTCTGCAAAGACAGACCTTAACATAATAAATCCCATTAGTGGGCCCATATAAATGGCTTTGCTGCTGACTGTGGTCCTCATCTGTGCTGTTATTACAATAATGCAACAGCAGCATGTGTAGTTTATGACCTCCGTCAGCGCAGCGTAGCGAGCCCTGTTTCTCTCCCATTATGAGACGAGAACTGCCGCATGTGTACTGTACCACACTGGATCTGGCAAAATAATAATTTGTGAATGTGCAGAGCTAGTGCAAGAGGTTAATAATGCTGATTATATCAGATGTGTACGAGGCCATTTTGTATTACAAGAGCTTAGTTATCAACATTAGTAAAATAGCAGAGATGTTAATGTGTATTGGTGTGGCAGATTGAGTTTGTATGCATTTGCACAGAGCAGTGTGTAGGTAGTAGATTAAGTGATGAAAACAGATGCTGTATTGTGACATTTCCAATGAATGAGTTTGCCTTGTGAAGAGGGTGTCCTTTGTGAACAACCTTATTGATCGTCTGGAAAGCACCAGAACAGGATCTAAGCAAGAGACCTGACCAGTCCACCCTTTCACCAAGGGCTCAGCCTTATCTCAGCGGCCTGTGTCCTTTAACACCACGCTGTCTGTCACTGGGGCTCCCTGGGGTGTCACACCAATCTGAGCATTAGCCTTTCTCCACCAATAGATGGCAATGGTCTATTCCTCAGAGAACATCCAGACGAAGGTCAGCTCCTTGTTTTGGTTCAGAGGACTCCACAATGTGATTATTAAGTCAAATTAAGTTCAATGTCATGTTTTACTAATGCATTTGATACAGCTGACTGGTGAGGTTTCTGGCATGACTCGCTAGCCAACTGTTAAGCCTTTAACTGAATACGCATTATTATTCAATTAGGCAAGGCAATATTGAAAACATACATGATTATTACAAACTATAAAATACAGTCTCTGCACTGTCAGATCATTCATATGAGATGTTATTTCATATTCTCGCCATTCTGGAGGTGGAGGTAAACACATACAAGAGTAAACGGAGCTGCTGGGGCTGTGACAGGCTGATTTGTTCTGGAAACCAGATTTGAGAGATGGGTTATATCTTTTCCTTGTGCTTCCTCTCCTCAGCCCTCCACTGCTGCAAAAAGGCCGTGGGATGTGGATGGATTGGCTGTGGATCAGAGCTGTGCACGCTCCCTGGGGAAGTCCGACTGTTCAATATGCACCACCGGGGGCCCAGCCGTCTACCACTCCTCTCAAATGTAAAGCATCTACGACAGAAAGCTGATTGTAGGTAGGTACCAATACAAAATAGGCAACATGCATAAATGCTTCTCTCTCTCTCTCAGACTTGGCCACACTCAGGGGAGTGTTTTACTGTGGGCATGCTGCACTGGCCTGGTTGAGACGATGTGTTTCCTTTCAAAGTGTTGTCTATGATAAGGCAGATTTGCCATGCCATGTTACATCTCGCCACCACCCCACCCCACCACACTCTGCCAGTACCTCTCCAGCCCCTCTCTCTCCCATGGCCATGGCCAGGGCAGCAGGGCAACAGCGCCACAAATGATTAAGCCCAAGTGTAAGGCTGCACTGTGGCTGCCCTCTTTAGGACTAATGGAGCTCTTCTCTGAATCTGATTACTGCACTGTGAATTTACTGCACCTGGAGCTGCTGTGCTGGCATCAGAGCGTCCACCCCAGCCATTCCACAGACAGCGTCTGACAGTGTCTGCTTCAGACTCTTAGAGGTGTATTTTATTCCCCAAACCCTCAGGCCCTCCCCTGCCTTTGCATATTCATGCGGTTTTGACTGTCTCCACTCAAGCAGTAAGCAAGTCTGTGTGAGCATTGTAGTTCACATTTTTTGATTAGTCTTGGTGTTCATGTTGTGATTTGGCAAACCTCGTCTGTCTGTCTGTCTGTCAGTCATGCTGGTGTTATACAGCCTTTCTTGCCACCACACCAAATCCTGTTGTCGAGGATCCCTAGTTGTCATGGAGATCCTCTCTAGGTGGGAGGCATATTAATACCTCCGTGGCAGTGTGAGCTATTATCCATGAGGAGTCAGTGACAATTTTAGAAGGCCTCTTTAAAAGTGGGCTTGGTGGCTGACATTTCTCAAAAGGGCAGCTGCACTCCACAAGATGATAACTGGAAATGGCCGAAAAAGACTACAGTGCAGCTTATGTCAAAAATGACACTGTATCTTTGAGCTGTACCACATCGATATGAAGCCCACAAAGAAAAGCTGTGATAGCAGCATTTGTTATTTTAGTCTCTCCCTGCTAACTGAAGTTGTCTGGGAGGCAGGAGTGTGTGGTGTTTGCCGGCTGGTTGTTTTCTCTGGAGAGAGCGCTTCCTGCTCTGCCCTCAGGACATCCTTGTGTTGCAATGTCAAGTCCGCGCAGATCTAATTCTGGGGAGACATGCGGAGCCTGTGACCTGTCTCTCTTCACCGCCGTCTGTTCAACAATAACATTGGGAGCCATTAATTGATCTTGACATTCATTTACCAACTAAGGGTATCTTGTTGTCCATTATGGAAGAGCTTGTTTAATGGCAGCACAGAGCAGGGGTGTCTAGCTCTATTTCTCCATTTGGTCCCTCGCTCCAGAATTACACCACAATTGGACCAATCTTGTTTCACAAGTAAACGTTCACACACAAATGTGCACAGGTATACTCTCATTCTCCTTCTCAACTCACCTACAACACACACACACACACACACACACACACACACACACACGCACACACGCACGCACACACACAACCACACACACACACACACACACACACACACACACACACTGTAGTTATATTAAGGTGTAAATAGTCTGCCAGGAAAAGAAAACAATAAATCAGGTCCTTTTAGGACTTCCAATAATTAAAGAAAGACTGGTTGTCTGGTTGTTCTCTTATGTGCCAACCTCTCACATTGTTAATACTGCTATAC
>JAVQKI010220573.1:0-10889 GCA_036025975.1 Nematalosa erebi
TACTACCAGGCCTGTGTGTTGGAGGCGTGCTCCTGTGAGTTTGAGGGCAAGTTCCTGGGCTTCTGCACAGCTGTGGCTGCTTATGCTGAAGCCTGCAGTGAGCAGAATGTCTGCATCCATTGGAGGACTCCAGACCTGTGTCGTGAGTACTACAGTATACTGACCGTTAGCTTGGCCAGATGGATAGGACTCCAGACCTGTGTCATGAATACTACAGTACACTGACCGTTGGGTTGAATGAATAAGACCCCAGTCCTGTCAGTACTGCTACACCTGTGCCACTGCGGACCATAGGCCAAGACAGTCAGTATACACTGAGAGTTACTGTGCTATGAGTGGCACTGCATATATGCTACCATAGAGCATAGGCTAGGGTAGTATACTATACATTGATTGGTTATATGACCAGATACAGTATATAGGTGAACTTCAGACATCGAATGACATGTAATACAATATATATTTTTTTCATGTAATTGCTGTAATAACAGCCTTACGTAAGTCCAATAAGACAATAGAGATATTTATATAATCTTATAACAGCTTTATTAAGTAAATCATTTTTTTCTCCCCACTCCAGCTGTATTTTGTGACTACTACAACAAGGAGGGTCAAAGCACCTGGCATTATGACCCCTGTGGAAGAGTTCCCATCTGTGGGAGACACAACAACTTCAGTGGAAGACTGGAAGGTAAACAAACCACTAACATTTTGTGCCTGAGGTAATATTCCTACTACACTCTATTTAAACCAGAAACAGGCCCATATGTAATGGCAAGCACCATCTATAGCAAACCAGGGGCCTCCAAGCCTTAATGAGTTTATGCCAGAGCCAGATTAAAGGTGCACTATGAGATTCTGCATGATGTCACTTCTGTTGACGTTCCACGTAAATAGTAAAATACCAAACAAAATGCTACTCTCAAATTAATGCTATTAAATTAACTTTACTGCCTCTCCACCAATATGTGCATGCTGACTAACCCCGACCCCCTTCCCTAACCATCTTATTGGTGTTTGGCTGAGTGTAGTTTGTTTTGTTGTGGTGCACATCCTGTGCCCCCAGTGTTTGTTTGAGCTTTACAGCCCCTGTGTTGTGTCCTGAGACCGGGCTTTTTTACAATGTATTCAGGGGGCAGGCAGCAAGCTGATCAAGGGGAGATGCTTACTGTACAAACTGGGACAAAAAAGAAATTGCACTAAAAACCATGCAAGATCTCATAGTTCACCTTTAAGTATATTCACAGAATATTGCCTAGGGTGCTGTGGTTCTGTTGGAGCCCACAGGTTTGGTTCTTCCATTTCCAAAATTCAGCAGGATAGTTATGGGAGTAATTGGCAATAGGGTCTAATTTACAGTAATCCTTTTGATGGTACTTATCATAGAGCTTGAACAGATCACCTTGGTATTATTTGTGTCAGCCTAGAAAAACAGTATATTATTGTTCTGCTTTACTGAAATAACACGTCTTGTCCTCTGCAGGCTGTTACCCCAGGTGTCCAGCAGAGGCGCCATACTACGATGAGAACACAGGAAACTGCACCGCACTGCAGCAGTGCACCTGCTTATTCAATGATACAGTCTTAAGAGCTGGCTCCAGTGTGAGCATGCTCAGTGGATACTGGTGAGTCAGTTTTTCAGTGAGTCAGTTTTTTATAAAATCAGGAATGGAAGGTTTATCTCTATGGGCATGTTAATAGGCTTAATCAATTAGATTTATGGTGTTACCTACGGACAGCACTGGTCCCAAGCCAATACCCCCCTTACTTAAGTATTTTTTTGTTATAAGACTAGTGAAAATGATGTTGGACTTATGTGTTCTATATATTTTTATATTTCTAGCATATGCATAGCAGGAGACATGATCTGTGGTAAGTATTAACTCCTTAAAAATGTATGTGAAATGAAATGAGGTTTCAAAATAATATGCATAATTTTGCTTAATTTGTTCTTATTTTATTTCAGATGGATATACTACAACTGCGCCACCAACAACAACCATAACCACAAAACGATCAAAAACCACAGTACACACAACAACCACAGAGCCACCTACGACAACATCAACAACTCTGACCACAGAAATACTGACTACAGCTTCGACCACAAAACTACCGACTACAAATTCAACCACAAAACTGACAACTACAACTTCAACCACAAAACTACCAACTTCAACCACAAACCTACCGACTACCACTTCAACCGCATCATCTACATCCATACCCACAACAACCACATTGACAAAGCCACCAACCACAACCTCAATAACAACCACAAAACCTCCATCTACAACAGAAATGACTACTGCAGTCACAGAGAGTCCATCTACAGTAGTACCCCCAACAAGTTCCATGACAACCACTACAAGGGGACCTACTATTCCAAAAACATCATCAACTACAATAGTGACCACAGACTGGTCAACCATGGAACCAACAACCACCATCACCACCCCCACAACAACCACAACTACACCAACAACAGTACCCACAACAGCTTCAACCATTAAACCAACAACAGCAACTTCAACTACAAGAAGCCCAGCCACCACTTCCATTCAAACACCAACAGTGACAACCACAACCACTACGAAATCTCCAACTTCAACAACATTCACAACCACAGAATCAAGCACTGAATACACTGAACTGTCTTCAACTGCAGGAACAACAGTGATTACAACTTCGAAACCATTAACAACTACTAAAATATCAACAACAGTTGAACCTACTACAGAACACATAACATCAGCTACATCTACAACCTTTACAGCTGAGCCAACAACCACAACAACCCAGATTACGACCACATTAAAGCCAACAACTGCCACATCTTCAACCAGCACTCATACTGAGACTACAAGTACCACAGCAACAACAATCACCTACCCTGTTAGGACCGAACCACCAGTTCAGACATCTCCACCAGTTAGTTCTCCATCACACTCAGAGCCTACAACTTCAACACAAACAGCATCCTCCATATGGCCAACAACTACCACAGCAAATACTACTACAGTGGAATCAACAACTCTACCCACAACTAAACTCACTGTTTCAACAGTTGGAAGGCCCTCAACCACAACAACCACAGTGCCCACAACTACATATGTGTCAACCACAGGTACACCAGAACCAACAACTTCAACATCTACAACACCAACCACTTCTGCTGGTTTTACATCACCAACCATAGAACCAACAACAATAACTTTATCCACTACACCATCCACTACAACTGCAAAGACTTCAACAAGTACTCACTGGGAAACATCAACTACAAGATTTATGACTACCACTTCTAAAGCAACTACATCTACAGTCCATACCACCACCATAAAGCCTACAACTACAACTACAACTGTATCCCCTAGTACAGCCATGGAGACAACAATGGAAACTACTGAGCCTTTAACAACTGCAACCACTGAAGCTCCAACAGTTGAAACATCACCAACCACTGTCGAACCTACAACTGCAACTTCAACAACAGTAGGAACAACTTCAGTTGCATCAAGTCCAACCACTGAACCAACAACTACACCCCAAACTACAGAGCATACAACAGTAGGAACTACCTCAGTTGCATCAAGCCCAACCACTGAATCAACAACTACACCCCAAACTACAGAGCGTACTACAATTACAACTTCAACTAGAGCAACCACTACCATGGAAGCAACAACAGCAGTGACAAGCATAACAACCTTGGAACCTACAACAATGACCTTGTCCACAAGGACACCAGAGCAACCAACGACTGAAATAACAGAGGCAACTACAGCATGGTCAACTACGGAAGAACCTACAACTACTATGCAACCACCTTCAACCACATTCAAGCCCACATCTGTAAAGACTTCAACAACCACTTCCATGGAAACAACACATTCAACCATGACAACCACAACTACTATGAACCCTACAACTGTAACTTCTTCCACAAGCATTCCAGAAGAAACAACATTTGAAACAGGGCCACCAGTAACTACAACACTATCAACCACCATGGAGCCTACTTCAACAAATAATTGGGAATCAACAACAGAGGCATTCACAACCTCAAGTACACAGTCCACAACTACAATACCATCAACCACAACAGTTACAACAGTGGCAACCACAGCAGTCACAAGTGTGCCTTCCACTGTAAAGCCTTCAACTAAAACTGTTCAAACAACCTCAACCATACAGCCCATAACAACAACGCCAGTAACCACAACCGTGCCTACCACTGCAAAGCCAGCAACTACAACAGTTCAGACAACTTCAACCACACAACCTACAACTGCTACAACCATTTCAATAACTACAACAACCACAGTACCACCTACAAGTACTGTCACTCGTTTATTCATACATTACTTGATTATGATGGCGTATGGTGTATCTGTAACATTGCAAAACAAGTACTGTAGCTTTCTACAACAGAACTATTAAAATGTTTATCAATTTAAACAGTCAGAGCATACATAGATTTACCTCTACAAACCCCTGCATAAATAAAATTGCCTTTTGATTGTTTGTGTTTGTCTTGTGTGTTTGTTTGTTTGTTTGTTTGTTTGCATGTTTTTTCCTCTCCAGCTCCATGTGAGTGCAGGGAAGCTCTGAGGAACGAGAGCTGGTCCTGTGGGGAGAGGTGGACAGAAGACTGCTTTAATAAGGAGTGCAATCATGGAAGTATCACCATGACCCAAGTGCCGTGCCCAGGAAGCCCAGTGCCAGAGTGCCCTCGTAAACAACTGGCCATGGTTGAGGGAGAGTGCCCTCACTGTCACAGTTACAAGTGTAACTGTGAGTATACACCAGCTTCATCATGTTATAATTATTGTATGTCTAGCATAACAGCTCTGCAGTCATTTTCCATCATAATTACATAATCTGTTTTGACAAAAGTGTATTTAAGAGGGTCTGTTTTCTGACTGGAGTCTATCAGGAACTGTATCAGTAAATCTGATTGTACTGACTGTATGTACACTATATTTAGTTTACAGGATTTAATCATCTGTACAGTTTGTAGTGTGTGGTATGTGTGTACACGTAAATATCTTCCATCTTTGCCACAGGTCAGTGTGAAGTGTTAAGTTGTGAGTTGTGTGTGTACAGTAGATTATGTGTGCGTGTGTGTGTGAGAGTGAGAATGTGCGTGTGTATGTGTATGTGTATCTCTGTATGTACACATGTGAATATCCTCCATATTTGGCACAGGTCGTTATGAAGTGTGTGTGTGTGTGTGTCTGTGCACATGTGAATCTCCTCCACTTTGAGACAGGTCAGTGTGAAGTGTGTATACATGTGCACGTGTGTGTGTGTGTGCGTGTGTGTGTGTGTGTGTGTGTGTGTGTGTGTTTAGTTGTAAAGTTGTGAGATGTGTATGTGTGTGCAGGGGTGGCATCAGAAATTTTGGGCCCTGTGACAGAAGATAACTTTGGCCCCCCCTAAACACTGATTATAACTGATTATAATATTAAAATCTTCTCTAGGGCCCCCTGTTTGCGCCAGGCCCTTAGAATCATCCTAACTTTACCACCCCTCGTGACACCCCTGTGTGTGTGTATGTCTGTGAGTGTGTGTGAACATGTGAATCTTCTACGTCTTTGCCACAGGCCGGTGCGATGTGTACGGCGACCCCCATTACATCACCTTCCAGGGCACCACGTATGACTTCCTGGAGAACTGCACCTACACGCTGGTCCGGGAGCGGTTGCCACGGTACCAGCTCAGCATCGTCATTGACAACTACTTTTGCATCCCATGGCTGGCAGGCTCCTGTACCAAGGGCGTCTTGATAACCTTCCGAAACCACAATATCACTCTCAGCATCCAGCAATCCCACCCCAGAGTGGCTGTATGTATACATACATTAATATTAACACATTAACAAATAATGCCCTTCATACAGTATATACAGTATACACACACAAGAGGACATTATGTAGGAGATTAGACTGTCTTTCATGACCGATTCACTTAATTATCTCAATCTGAGATTGACCTTGGTCTGGATGCCTAACTGTCATCTCCCACTTTTCTGAGGTAGGATCAACAAATGTTGGTCCGTTGGTTGTTTGTTTTTCCATTGTGTTAGGGGAAAAAGCCAATTTTTGATTGGTTTCCTAACTCAGCCAATCAGAACAAAGTGCAAATAGGCAAAATCAAAGATAGATATCCTAGGCTAGCAGGGCAATATATCTAGCCTCAGATGCACCCTCTGTACCCCCCAGGCCACTCTGGACCAGATGCCGGTGAGTCCCCCGTACGAGGAGAAAGGCATCCGCTTTGAGACCACTGGACTCATGGTGTCTGTTTACCTGGAGGAGATCCGCTCCCACGTCTCCCTGACCTCCTCAAACACGTTGGTCATCACCTTGGCGATGGAACACTTTCTCAACAACACAGAGGGACAATGTGGTCAGTCACAATGGTCACATGACACACACTCGGGCTGGACAAATACTGATGTTAGGGGAGGGAGATGGCGTGAGCCTTTTTTACTTTGTTTTTTTTTTAACGGGATATAATATTTTACTCTGTTTTTTTTTTCTGACACAGCCAGAGACGGAGAAGAATTATTTCATATCATTTTTAGAATCATTTTTACAATAACATTTTTTTTTTATATAGTAACACTGGAAAACTATTAGAGAGTGAGGAAACATTTTTCAACCTAATTTAACTCATTTGCGTACACAATGTGTGTTTATGTGTGTGTGTGTGTACACATGAACGTAGCTTCACTTTGTTTGTATATATGTGTACCTGTATGTGATTTATTCAGGTGAGTGTGGAGGCAGCTCTTGTGTGCGCCCTGGAGGTGTAACCGAGAATGTCAACTGCTGTCCAAAGACTGCAGCCGACTGGATTTACCCCGACCCCAGGAAACCGTACTGCAGCTCCACACCGCGAAACACACCATGTAGTGTCAACCCCCCTACACCAAAGCCCACATGTGTACCCTATGCTATCTGTGACATTCTCTCACACACGTAAGATTCTGTGTAAAGAGATCCGTAAAGACCTGTGCGTGGGTGTGTGTGCGTGTGTGTTTGTGTTTGTATTTGTATTTGTGTGCACACACCCTCCCCCAATCCTCTGTAAGGTCCCACTCTATTTACTGTTCATTACAGTATGACATCCTCACACACATACAATGTTGGGAAAACTCACCTTCTGCATGAACTAGTTCAGTTCATAGTTCACAAATTCTAAAAATGAACTAGTTCAGTTCATAGTTCTTTTGAACGAAGTTCCCAGCTGCAAAAAAAGAACTAGGTCAGTTCATATTATTATTTTAATAGTTTAATGCTGAAACTATGTGTCAGATTTCACCTTCATATCCAATTTTGAATCCTAATCTTTATGCTTTTCGTTTTGATGTCACATGCAACGGTGTGACACTGGTGTCTGTCTGTCTGTCTTGCTGTGGAGTCCAGACCTGTGGTAAAGACAACGCTGACAAATCACATCAAATACATTACTGAAGCACTACTGAGGCTCCATTGAAGTGCTCTGTCTTGCTAAGTCACTTACACTAAAGCAACACTGGGTGTGTTACCTTACGTGTAACTGTATCTTCATATCCTTGCAAATGCTGCATACGCTACAAACATTTGCCTCCGCTATAATCAGTGGAACTGGCAACACCAGAGCGCTGCGCTTATTTATCAAATTAGACCATTCCTCTAAAATGATTAGGTAATATTTTATTTAAAGTGAACTTGCTGTGCACAGACACCCGAATGAACGCGTTCACAGTGTTGTTCAGTGCAGTAATACAGAACGTTCAGTTCAAGTTCACCAAAATTATGAACGAGTTCAGGTGCAACACTGCACACATAAGACCCAGAACTGTGTGTGTGTGTGTGTATGTGGATGCATGCGTGTGTGTGGTCTCATCCCTATCTGTGACACACATGCAAGACCGAGGGACTACATGGGTCAGTGCATTATGTCTGCTACTTTTCTTTTCGACTTTTCACTTGGTGGAGTGTGTTTGTGTGAAGGTGTGCGTGTGTGTTTGTGTGTAATCTCATCTCAGCATTGTGGCTGTGTCTGCAATGTGTTTGAGCCGTGCGGAGGGGTTGTGAATCTGTCGTTGCTGGAGTGTAGCTGCCTGTGTGTGTGAGTAATCTCAGCATTGTGCCTGTGTTTGCAGTGTGTTTGAGCCGTGTGGAGCCGTTGTGAATCTGTTGGCGCTGAAGCAAAGCTGCCAGTATGATGTGTGCAACTCTGGTTTGGTGAACATGTCCTGCTCAGTGCTGACTCAAGCTGCTGAAGAGTGCAAGAAAGTAGGCTTCTGTGTGGAGTGGCACAACCTCACCAACGGCGTCTGTAGTAAGATCCTACTCTCTCTCTCTCTCTGTCACACACACACACACACACACACACACACACACACACACACACACATTTGAACCTAACAAATGCATTTTGGGGATTTAGGAATTTAGGGGTTGCTAGAGATAAAACAATTACAAATAAATTAGTGCTCATGCACAGACATACACACATACTGGATAGACACGCCGGACATGTCATAAAATGCTAGAGCAACACTAAAAGCATACAGTAGAGGGAGCTCTAACTCTTCTAGAGGTATAAGAGTGAGGTTACTGTTTATACGGTCCCAAAGGAGGCAAGTTAATAAGTTAAGTTAATTTTAATTCAACTGTACAGAATCCTGGTCATTATGGTGCAAGTTAATATGGTTCTATCTTAAATTACTCAGTAATTACTCTTAAATTTCTCAGTAATTACTCAGTAACTTCAAAACAGGTATCTGTTTTGAGTTAATTGCAACTCAAAACAGATACCTGGGCATTGTTGAGGCACGTTTAGGCAGGGTTTGATGATGCAGGTAATACTGAATTAGATCTACAGTAGTGGTCTGAATTCACATCCACTAAGAACACCTGTCCTGTCCTGTGTCCTGTGCCAGATGTACAGTGTCCCGATGGGAAGGTTTATGAGGAATGCCGGGGCCAGCTGGATGACCACTGCAGTGGACGGTGAGGCTGAGTCTAGCAAAGCACTGAATGAATGAGACAGTGAATGAGAGGATTATGATTTAAGGGAAGGTGGGATGAGGGAGAGAATCAGAGGGTATGATATAAAGAGTGAATGAGTGAATAAAAAGATTGATAAAAAGATTTAGTTAGTGCATCAGAGAGAGAAAGAGTATGAAAAAAAGAGAAAAAGAATGAGAAAAAGTAAGATGGAAAAAAAGAATTAAGAAAAAGAAAGAGATGAGAAAAAGAATGAAAGAACTGCATGAGAGAACTGCAAGAGCCAGAGCAGTAAAGTAATTGAGTGTGTGTGTGTGTGTGTGTGTGTGTGTGTGTGTGTGTGTGTGTGTGTTTGTTAATACCCTCCAGTTTGCGTGTGTCTGGCCGTGTCTTGGAAGAGATGAGGTCTGGCTGCTTCTGTCCAGAGCATCAGTTAAGAGCTGGGGAGCAAAGTGACGTGTGTGTGGACATCTGCACTGGTGAGTGTTCACACACACACACACACACACACACACAAACACACACACACACATATACAGTAGTTGACAGTTGCCTATACAACTGTAATTGGATTTCTAGAATAGCCAACTCAACATTTACATTTACATTTAAGCATTTACCAGACGCTTTTATCCAAAGCGACTTACAAAAAGAGGATTAACAATGAAGCTACATAAAAGAATCTTAAAAAGAATACCACTAGAGGGCTTCTAGAGGATGAAAGAGCAGATAGTGCAGGATGAGAATGAGTGCAGTGATAACATGCGATGGGATGGGGAGTGGTTGGGGGAAGGAAGTACAGGCTAAGGCTAGGCTAAGTGCTAGGACAGCAGATGCTATCTGAAGAGCTGGGTCTTCAAGAGCCTCTCAGCAGAACAATGAGCAGTGAAGCAGCTAGAGGACAGAAATGCTCTGAATTGACCTCACTCTCCTAGTGTGCTACTCTGTGTTTAGATTATAACTTGCTGTCCTTCTCCCTCCTCTTGTCTTTGTCCAGACTGCACTGGTCCGCATGGGGAATACAAACAGGTGACTCTCAAACACATATTTACTGAACTAGTGACTCTCAGACTCATATTTACTGAACTAGTGACTCTCAGTGTGTCAGAATCATATTTACTAAACTAGTGACTATTAGACTCATATTTACTGAACTAGTGACTCTCAGATTCATATTTACTGAACTAGTGACTCTCAGTGTGTCAGACTCATATTTACTGAATTAGTGACTCTCAAACTCATATGTACTGAACTAGTGACTATCAGACTCATATTTACTGAACTAGTGCCTCTCAGTGGCTCAAACTCATATTTACTCATACTTCATGTGACTGTCAACTTCTCTCCCAATTCTTAACTCTCTCTCTCACACACACACAAACACACACACTCTCTCTCTCTCTCTCTCTCTCTCTCTCTCTCTCTCTCTCTCTCTCTCTCTCTCTCCCTCTTGCTCTTTCTGCAGCCTGGAGATGTCTGGGAGTCCAACTGTGAAATCTGCACGTGTGACAATCGGACCAGAACCACAGAGTGCCACCCCAAACCCATTCCTCCTCCCCCTCTCTGTGGTCCAGACGCCATGCTGGTGACAGGCTGCTGTGGAGTCCAGACCTGTGGTAAAGAGAACACTGACAAATCATATCAAATACATTACTGAAGCACTACTGAGGCTTCACTGAAGAACTCTGTCTTATTGGATCACTTACACTAAGGCAACACTGGGTGCGTTACCTTACATGTAACTGTATCTTCATATCCTTACGAATCAGTGATGCGCGGGCCAACATATTTCTGGCCCGAAACCGACCGCTATTTTAATTAGACCATTCATAACCGAAACCGCAAGAAATATATATGAAATATGACGCGCCCGACCCGCTT
>JAVQKI010220645.1:0-10082 GCA_036025975.1 Nematalosa erebi
TAACTCGCCTACTCTAATGACCAACATGAATCATAAAAAAATGGCTTTACTGTTAACCTATTGATATTCTCAGGTCTGCTCATTTCCAAATTAGGTTATGATATGGAATTACATGGTTGCTATCTATAAAACCCCAGTTAAACAGTCTGTACAGAAAACTCATTTTGATAAGCATTTACATTTGTGTTCGTTACCCGAGTATATATATGAGTGGTTTGAAAATACATTTCCCGAAATGCAACACTCTTTACGCATCTAAAGGCGCAAGTCCGAAGTTGGTCTGAAATGGGTATCCACTCGACATGCCAGTGCTGATGAACATCGGCAAATATTTGACTAGCCCTATGGCCTGTCTATGCTAAGCACTTTAACGGCAACTACTTATTATTAATTGCCCTTTGCGGTTTTGGAAAAAAAATAAAAATCTCTGTTGTAGAACAAAATTTTTGTGCGAGGCACCTCTGATGCATCGATTGACGTTACAAATGCGACAGTAAACGAAGAACCCATGCAGATTTGTTGTTGTCTGCTACATTTGTATTTTATTCTTGGAGGCATTAAAGGCCTGTTATCATCTAGTGGCACAAGGATACAAGCAAGTCATGAGTAAAAGAGAAGGTAATTTGTCGGTGTGTTTTAGGCTTGCCCAACATTTCTTCTGCACTCGTGTTTGTTGGCTGGCATGCATGCAACATTTTATGTATGCATAGCCTGCGGTAGCGACATAAAGAACTCTATTCGAAATGTAGGCTATTCGTTGCCAATTTTATTATTGTCGCTGTTAATACAGTAAAAAGAAACTGTTGTTCAGACATGATATTGTATGTGTTCCCAGGGGAAGGATGTCCCCGCAAAAAGAAAAACGATGGTACACAGATTCAGAAGAGCGATCAACGTGAAACTTCTACCATTAACCCATCTTCAGCTGTAATAGCTTCTTTCAAAGGTAAAGGCTCTGCTGTTTTGTAGGTCTCAGGTTCAATGATAATTCTTGTCCAGTCGTTGACTGAATCCCAGTGTCATCTCAAACCCTGGCTCCTAAACCCTCAAGGACTAATCTGGCCTAAATCTGTCAACCGTGGAGCCGATTCTCACCAGTTAAGTCTTTAAGGGTTCAGGTCTTATGATTTTAGGAGTGTCATTTGGGATTCAGCCATTTTAACTTCATTGGTGGCAGTGGCTGATTTCAGTGTCCTCCCTAATCCCAGCACCCTCAAAGACTTGGCCCATTGACTTGGCCAAACTGGCATCAGTCTAATAGCCTACTTATTATATGCATGCAGTTACTTATCCTTCTTTTTCATGCCAGTGTTCCAGCAGGAGCTTGATACCAGACATGACAAGTATGAGCGACTCGTGAAGATAAGCCGTGACATAACAATTGAAAGCAAGAGGACAATTTTTTTGCTTCACAGAGTAACCAGGTTAAACATCTTCAGGCTTACACATACAGTGCAGTGTTTCCCACAGGATTTAAAAGACTATGGTGGCGGGGTGGTTGGGTCTCTAGAATATGTGCAATTCACTCCCACTGGTTTGTTTCCACAGCAATAGACCTGAAAAAAAGGCAGACGAAGAGACTGAACATCAGTATACATGTATCAAATATTGAATATTTGTTGGTCCATATTTAGACTATGGTGGGGAAATTATGGTGGGCCACTATAATCTAGGCAATGTGAGGGAAACACGGCAATGTATTCCCATCCTCTCTTTATACAGATAAGTATGTAGTTGGATAAATTTACTTAACAAATAATGGCAATGATATAATGTCTCCAGTGTCCCAAATGTGGAGGAAGTGTTGGAAGAAGCCGACGGGAAGCTGGACGGCGTGAGGCAGAAGATCGGGCAGATTGCTGAGGAGCTAAGAGGGGAGGACTTGCATCAGTTTCACAGAGCGTTCACCCCTGGTGAGTGCATTTAGGCCCAAGCCTCTACTGGGCCTCCACTGCCTTGTAAAAATGCTGTGACGCTGACTTCCTGATGGTATCGGCCTGATGCAAGAAACTTTTGAACTTTGGAAAACCCCATTCAAAGTTAGTGAAACATACTGCAGCATTATATAGACCCCTAACAAGTTCAAGTTGTTGTGACTTGCTAGAAGATAATTTTACTGAAAAGGTTTTGTCAAAGATTTCAGAGTGTACAGCTTTATAGTTTTTGGTTTAGCCTACACTGGTGGTGCTTAAACGGAAGGCTGCTCACAGTAGGATAATGCAAGGCGACTCTCTTGGATAATTTGGGCGCCCAAGACCCAGTTAGCAAGTTCAGTGCTTTTACAATGGTTATTTTGCTATGCCTTGAATATGGCAGAAATTTCTCCAATTTTTTTTCACTTCTTGTAATTATTATCCTCTAACGGAAGTCATTGTAGTTGATCATCTAAGTTACTTTTTTTGCCATTTCTGCAAAGATATCATCATCGAACATTTTTGCCCTGTAGATTACCAGTTTGGTCTCGGACTGTAAGCTGATAAATTGACGTAAAGTCTTAAAAGTGTTCATTTGGCATTTGGTAGAACGTAGACTGAAATTGTGAACTGGCAGCTGACGCTAACTGTTGGGGACTTCAGTTTTTGCTGGCTGCTGTTTTTGCCCTTTTTTCATCTAAGTCGTACCAAATTCTGTCCTTCTCATACTTACCCACAAACTGCTGCTGCTTTTGCCAGTGATTTGGCACTTGGAAGTAAAAGTCATTCTTTAAGAGAAAGAAGTTAGAGATAAGGACTAATCAGTCAGGTCAGTAACACATACAGTACTGGGTTTCATCATGGGAGGCATTTGATTAAGGAAAAAACCTCCACTATGTGGGATGTTTGTATAGAGGCTAGTAAATGACACTGAATGTGTTACTGACCTGACTGAATTAGTCCTTACCTCTAACTTATTTCTCTTCAAGAATGACTTTTACTTACATGTGTCTAATAAAATCACTGGGAACAGCAGCAGCAGTGTGTGAGAGTAGACTTTTTTATTTTCTTTTTAATTGGTGTACTTCTTGCTGCACCTGTATAGAGCTGAGCTGGATGTGTGTGCATTATCTACTACTATTCTCAGACTTCCCGACAGCACTCAGCAACGTGAAACAGCTGGGCTACGTGTTGATTCACTCTGGATAATCCCTTCAAAGCTTTTGTAGCCTGCAGGTTTGCATGATTAATGCACATTGAACCAGTTTCCCCCTAATAAGGGGACCAAACCCTCCTCTGTTTTCTTTTTCATAATGAACTGATATGGCAGTCATTTTCTCAGCGCACCCATTTCACATATATACCACATATACACCAACAAAGTCTTCACAGAGCTGATAGAATGTGACTGAAACAACTATAGATAAAGTCCCCTCGGTACTCTATCAGCATTTTTTGTGCACTCTGCAGTGGAGACACAAGGTCTGTTGTGTTACTGAGAAAGCCATCAAGGAGGGAGGGGGCTAAGCAGTTTTAGCTGATAGCCAGCTGGTGGGAAGTGGTTTTTAGATTATGGGCTCAGGGAATTCACTGAGGCATCCCTCGCGACGTGACCGATGGCACTTCCTATCAATTACAGTTTTTTGTTTTTGTTTTTATATTATTTTCTCATTTTTATTAGATTGTGTGGGAGACCCATAATGTATACCCTCTCACACTAAAGCTGATAAAAAACAGATGATTTGGAAGGCAGCAGTTTAATGGTGTTATTTTTGTGCCAGTGCCACTTGGGCTATTGCGGGGCTACATTTGACAATAATTGCCACTGATATGGAGGCTTTGATGGAATCACCAGACAGCTGATAAACTGCTTTTTATGGTGTAGTGTGATCACTGCAGACTCAAACAGGGATGTTTTCTCCCTTGTTTGGTCGTAGATAAGCACAGTCATGTTCAGTTCACATGAAAATGCGCCAGCAATTTCATGTGACATGCAACTGGTTGTTGCTGCTACATTGTGTAACCTCTGCCCAGGGAAAGTTTTGTGGACGTGTGCAGCAACAACAGAGATTGTGCCGTCAAATGCCAGACTTATGAGTTAGTTCTCACAGAATTGCGTGTGTTTTGAACAGGGGGCTGCATACTGTAAATATTGCATTTTCTTTAGCATTTGAAAGGTTACCAGATCACATTTATCATAATGTCAAAGAAAGGAGTGTTTCTTACTGCAGACTATAGCAGTGTATTTGGTGTAGGCTTTGTATTTAGAGTGAGTTTTTGCACTTACCGTTTCTATAAATGAATACCTGACTGACGTGCTAATCTTGAGAGTTGAGGGGAGATGGTGGTGTTATAGGTAATGCCCAGTGGTACCCAACGGAGAGTGACTTACTTATTTACTCAACAGGTCTTAGCAGGGTCCAGTAACCATGAGTATACAGTGGTCATGCTTCAGAATGGACGTGCTGTGCTGTGCTGTGCTGTGCTGTGCTGTGCTGTGCTGTGCTGTGCTGTGCCCCCATGTACAAACAAAAAAGCTCACCTCATCCATTATGCTAGGTCTTAAGGTGCTTGCACATTGTCCCAGCAAATGCAAACTAAATCCAACACGAACAGTCAGATCAGTGTGCATCATCAGTCATTTTTTCATTGCTATTTATTTTAGAAGCCTTTTTGAGTTGCCCGAAAAGTAGTTCATTTCAGTTACTTTCTGGGCAGCATGAGCTGAAAGTAAAATTTCCCTTTAAAAAGACTGAAACCAACAACAACTGATAACTTAAGAATGTTATTGTTTTTTTTTAGCATTGCCTGGGAAATGCAAATCAGACGTACCATTTGCCATGTTAAAGGTGATTTTGCAGTTCCCCTAATCATGTGAGGTGACACTTTGTGCTTGGTATACGGGGACAAATTTAGGCCTAACACATGTAGCCAGATATTTATGAAAATAGATTTATGTTTCCTTCCTCTACCATAGGGAGCGATTCCATCCACAAAAGGCTAAAAACAGGAGGGCTGTCAAAAACAGGTCAAACAAATAGACAGCCAACCAGAGATCTGAGAACTGAAGACGGACGGTTGTGTCACAATGCTAAAATTCTTAAGAGGAATCTCAAGTTTTCAAAGGGAGCCGGTTTCAGTGACTGATACCTCTGTTTGCGTGTGGATGATGGGTGCAACAGGATAAACAAATATCCAGTTTTATAAATACTCGTCTATGAGGGTATGCAGCCTTAGTTACGTTGTAAGGATCTAGTAAGACCAAAACCCTGGTTTACTTAGCTACAATATGCTTCTGTACATACATGTAATGACAAAGCACTGTGTTATTTGGTAGTTTATGTATTTACAGTAGAGCAAAGCTTTATTTTTGTCTTTGCTTTCTGCCTTCTTTTTGCCTTCATGCTGCCGTTAGCATTATGAATCACTTCATGCACCTGAGGCTGCCATGGAAACCACCTTGCATTCGTTTGTGACATGGAGCATGTCTTACCCAGAGCCATATAAAGATGACTCTGGTCTTACCTACTTTATGTTCTGGGTCTGTTTCCCAAGGCCAGAAAGTCAACAGGCCTGAATAATGGGCTAAAGTGTAGGTATACTCGCTATAGCAACCCAGCAATGAGTTACATGTCTAGACCGAACACGACACCATCGGCCATTTGAAATGGAGAGTGTTGAGAGGCATTGTTCAGATAGCATGCACAAAAAGGAATTACTGTGACAGTTGGGTCGACAGGACATGGAGGTCAACTGCTGGTCAGTGTTTGGCAGGAGCTCCTTTCTGGACTTTTCTATTTACCCAGCCAAGCAATGCCAGGCGCCAACAGCCTAATGACAGCTGACTTTATCAGTGCACAGCCTGAATGTTGGCATCAGGGACCCTAGAGTGCAGGACAGGACTGCTGGCTGACCACGTTTCTGCACGCACCAAACGTAACCTTTCAAGAGAGTGGGAAAGAGATATGATTAGCTGTTCTGAATATGGGGGACCAGTTTAAGGAGAGACATAAAAGAAAAAAAACTTAACCCTTTATTTTGGCTTTATATGGAATATCTTCCCGGGCATGGTGGCTGATGTTAGGGGACAGAGGTGTCCCTTTGGCAGCTGCCCAGCTGGGTATGGAGAAAAGATTAGTGCTGCCTAAGTGTTGTCTGCCTTGAAAATGACAAGGGCATAATCCATTCAGAATACACTTTGAGTTAAGTCTGATATTCTTACTTTTCTTGTGTTAAACTTTTGAAAAGTTTTGTCAGGACTAGTAAACGTGTTATGATGAATGTAGTTGCCGTCACATAAAGTGTTTGATTTAATTTCATTTAGCAGTTTGGATTTAGGAGAGGTCATTTATATTTGATCTTGGCAACAGGCAATCGTCATCCTCTCACAGCCCCTCATAGTGTTTACAGTAATTTCCCAAATATAAGACACACCATGTCTAAAGCTCAGGTCAGGGTTTTATCTGTTGTAACCATCAACCATGTATTAACCTCAATTTTGCAGAATTAGTATAGTAACCTCAGTTAATAAGTAAGGAATTCCTGTGCTTGGTTATTATTATTTTATTTTTTTGTCAAAATCGAGATAATTACAGACTCTTATCACCCGAAGAAATGAAATACTGTTTTCTGATTGGCTGACAGGTTGTGTGTTAATTCCGCATAACACAACACCTGAAGTAGAGCTGATGGAAAAAGGTTATCTATTCTTCACACGCATGAGTTGCAACTGGGTGATAAGGGGGATAACAGCCTTCAAGGTGTGCTGTTATCCCTTAACCGGCCAACGTGCTCCAGGAAATGCATGATCTTTAACACCCTATAGAGGGCATTAATACATGATTCTACCAAATCAAGTTATTTTTTATCAAAAGTCTGGTCTCTTACTACTTTATAGGTCTTATAGAAAAAGCTAGAAAAGATAGAAAAACGTTGGGTGCCTATGCAACTAATCTACAGTAACTAAGTGGAATGATTATGGGTAGTCGTCCACATGCTATTGCCACTTGGACTTTATAACAGGTGTCCTGCCAAACTGACCAGCTGACCAGCACTGACCAAAGTTATTACAATATCACTAAGTCATTACATTATCAGGTTCTGCAAACTTAAGGCTAACCTGACAATGTAATAAACTGCCTTTAATGTAGCAATTTACAACATTATTGGTATGGCGATTATTACTTTGGAAGTGCACTTTATTACATTGCTTGGAAGTTATTACATTATGAGGTTTTACATGTTCTAGGGACTTACTGTATGAAGAGATCTTATCAGGACTTATTACATTATCAGGTTTTGTATGCAGACCAGTTTTGTATGCAAGGTTAATAAAGGTTAAACTCATATAATCCCCTCACACCCCTTCTAGTCACCCCTGTTTAATGGCTCTCCGTTAGATTGTGAGTCTTGTTTGGGTAGATGTGTGTTTAGTTAAGTAAACCTTCAAAGAGATGCGTGTGCTGAAGGATGCCGCTGTATCCTCTTTGATAATCTTATCACTTTTCCTGTTAGGGGTGCCGAACCCAAGGCTCATATATAATGTAGTTTTGAAGTTCACAGCAGCATGAGATTGTTGTTGCTGTTTGGCCTCCCAAAGTCACTGAGCAGAAAGACTGCGAAAAGACAGACATTAATGAAGAAAAGGTGCTGGAGGATGAATTGGATGAAGGTCTCTGCTCTTGTGTAAACTATATTCTGTATTATGAAGTTGGTGTGCACTTGAGAGATAAGAATCCCTTTGATGTTAGAGGCTGCTGTTAAAAGTCAACTGCAATCATGTAGTGTTTCTAGTTATTTTAGTATTGTTCAAGGCAGTATCGATCTCTGTGTAATGTGAGAAATCTTTGACTCCAATGTATGGCCTGAGAAAATATGATGATTCCTATTGTCTTTTTTGAGGAAAATATGTGTCCTCCTCAAGGTTTTCTTCCAAGAGTTTCAAAGCTCCTCTGAGTGTTTTTTTTTCAGTTGAGAAAGAACAATTGAAAAAGTTACAGGTGTTTCTGTGAAATGTTTTGTGATTGGTGTATTTACATGTTGCATTTTTGTCCTTTGCAGGCATTCAGGAGTATGTGGAGGCCGTATCTTTCCAGCACTTCATACGACACCGCACCCTCATCAGTCTGGAGGAGATCAATGCTAGGCTCGTGTTCATGAGGGGCGAGAAGGCAGATGCCAAGGTATCCCTCCCATGTTGGCATACCACAAAAACTCACCATGATTTTAAAGCCATATATTTGCTTCAGCAGTTGAACAGTATGCTCAGGCAATATCAGTGGTTGTGAACCATGAGGTGTAGGTGACATTTTGTTCAAAATTTAGATGTATATAATCAAATGGAAGCTCTTGATCAGTTCTCTCAACTGGCAAAAGGTATGAATAAATTCTAAATTATTTCAGCATTCTTAATGAAAAAAACTAATGACTTGAAAAATAAGTTGAACCAACTAGCACCAAAAGGGTGGCAGGTACAAATCCAGGCCAACAGAAAGGTTTTTTTTGACATGACACACAATCATGGTCCGGTAGACCGATGTGCTAACATTTATAGTGGCTTAAATCTCATTCATGCAATGCTTTACATAAATAGTGTAGAGAAATGACCATGATTTGTTTTCACAATAGAAAGAAATGTTGGCACCAAAAAGGCGTATGTGCTTTCTTTGTCTTTTCTTTTCTTTTCGAATGTGTTGGGGAAAAAAAAATCAGATGAAGTATAATGTCGTTTTTAAACAGAAATCAGTTCATAAAGTCTAACTGATAATTTCGTAGTTTTGTCTTTCCTGTAAAGTTGGTGGGATGTCTCTTTCGCCTTTGTGGTTCGGTCTCTGCTGTACTCACTAGCATCTTGAGATTCATCCAGTGTTACTTCTGTCTGACCGTATTGCTTTCACAATCTTGCTCATTCCCCCTGTCTGTCTCTCTGTCTGTTTACTTCCGAAATGAAGTGGCTACGTTTTTAAAAGCACTCGCACCCCGTTTATCAGATGGGCAAGAATGGCTATCTCTGCTTTCTATTTTGAGAGAAGGGCGCTGAGCGACTGCACGATGCACTGGCAAGATTTTGACAAGAATTGTTTTAGGCCCCCAGCCAAACAGCCTGGGGTGTATTTTTGGATGCCTCTTCTACGTGCTCTAACAGGGGCACCAGCATTTTTTTGTTGTTGTTGTTTGTTTGTTTGTTTTGCTTGCTGTTTGTTTATGTAGTATTATGTAGAATATATGTAATCAAGGTGAAACTATGGCTCTTTTATTTTCAGCTTCCAACTCACATTATTGATGTGGCATTGACAGAAAAAAAAAAATTATGATTAATAATAATAATTAAGAGGTCATGAACAAGACCTTTTGCTAACCTAAACTAAATAGAAAGCTAGGCATATATACTACTTCCACATGCCACTTCTTTCTGTTTTCTAAGAATGTTTTTGTGCTATTTTTGTGATCCCTTTCACTCCTTCAGAATAGCTAAGCAGTTCACTTGCAATTGTGTTAGTTTTCAGAAATGGTTGTGAAAATGTATGCCTTTTTTTATTCATCAGAGTGACCAGATCATGACTTTGCGGCAAGATCCAGCAGTGCTGACCTTCCAGATAACCCCCACAGACTACCTGCTGGGCGTGGCCGACCTGACCGGTGAGCTGATGCGCATGTGTATCAGCAGTGTGGGTAACGGCGACATGGACACGCCATTTCAGCTCAGTGGCTTCCTGCGTGAGGTCCATGACGGCTTCTCCTACATCGGGAACACAGGCCCTTATGAGGTGTCCAAGAAGCTGCACACACTTCGCCAGAGCCTGGCCAAGGTGGAGGATGCCTGTTACACCCTTCGTGTGCGAGGTTCGGAGATTCCAAAGCACATGTTGGCTGACGTCTTTTCAAGCAGGGCTGTGCTCCTGGACCCAGATGAAGGCATGGCTTAGGAAAGAGTCAACCTGTGTTTCTTTTCTCCTGTGCTAATTCTCACGTTCTGCATGGGCCAAGAATTCATGCATGGTTTTTCTATGTGTCATGTGGTGGTGTTTTTTTGTTTGTTTTTTTTTTTTGTAGATGTTATTTTGTTTAAGGGATGGTAAGTCTCTGTAAACTGGATGCTGTCTCCAGTAAAATGTAGAAACTTTGTTAACTTTGTTGAAAAGTGTATTGTTTGCTTGTTGCAAACTGCTG
>JAVQKI010220660.1:0-10370 GCA_036025975.1 Nematalosa erebi
TGTAAATGTAAATGCATGGTATCAAACTCACTTAGTGTACAGTATTTGCACTTCAGTGGCTGGTATGTTACAGCCTTTAGGTGGTCATAATACTATCAAATAAAATAAAGACACATGAGCACCAAAAACACATGCTTCTCAACACACCAAAAGAACAAATTCTCACAACGAACTACGGCCACTGTGTAAATGCACCATGGGCTGAATCTACCACACAACACCATGAGGATTTAGTTTGAACTTCATGCTGATGCAATTGGGTTTGCTTTCTCACCATGCAATGCTCTGATCGCATGGTGAAAGAGTTGGACATGCTGGATGCAGCATCTATGACTGGGGTGGGTCATGAGTGACGTATGAAGACAGAATCAGTTATGAGGAGGATGTGTCCGTTAGGACAGACTTTTTGATAGGGTTTTTAATTCCCCCTCTTTGGGTTAGAATAGTTTGTCATGGGGGTGGTGGAAGGGAGAGCATGACTGTGAGAAAGCCAGACCAGATTTTACCTCGGGGCCTCTGTTTTTCCGCGTCATAGATCATTACCACCTCTGTGACCTAACATGAAATACATCATTAAGAATACTATACATCATTTGCATTACAACAATTGCATATATTCAATAAATGTGAGAATGCTACTCTGGCTGAGGAGCAATAGGTGGTCACTGAGCCCCATCAAAGAGGGAACTGGCACTGGGACTCGTTTACTTAAAGTGATTCCACACTAGTTTGCCCTCATATTGTGCACTTTACTTTTTTCCCCATGCAATTCTTAGCATTCATCAAAGGAAATCTCATCTGACTGGGCTATACTGCGTAGTCAAACAACTCTGTACAAGGTAATGCTAAATGCCTGCTTAAAGTATCAGTATCCACTTGCTAGTTCGCAAGTATAATGCCAGTTTTTGTGAATAGAAAATGTCAGCATTAGATGTTCCTATGAACAGTTTAATTAAGACAGTTTAACTAAGAGGGCCAAATCAACATACAAAGTATAATAATTCATGTGCATAAATTGTGAATGATTTCCCATCTATTTACAATCTAGGCAAAATAAATAATGAGTGGATTCTATTATTTATGTGCAAACAAAACATGGCGTATGACTCACCACACCAAATCTGTTAAAGTAATCCCTGAGTTCAGGCTCCCCGCAGTTGTGAGGGATCCCGCCGACAAATATCTTCTTAGATTTATTGCTATCACTTTTTCCCGTCTTCTGTTTAAAAACAACAACAACAACAACAAAAAAAACAAAACAAAAAAAAAGGACACACTCTTAATGAATCAGTTAAATTCTAATGGAGAAGCAAAGATCAATAATGGCATAGAATTGTTGAATGATGCCAGAACAGCAAACATCTCCTCTATGGCCCAGGGCTAATGCTCTTGAGATGTCACATTGATGTTCTCAATTTGTGCTGAGGTTGAAAAAAAATGACCCTCCTCACTCTCCACACCAATTGGACAGGAAACCACAAGTTCAATTCATCACCATTCCTTCCTAAACTGCATTCATGCCACAATCACAAGAACGACATCGGCTCTTCCTAAATTATACTATGGTGCAAGTAAACAAAATCTTTGAAGTAGGGACAGACAGGCTGATCTTTCAATCTAGAACCGTTTCTACTTCCCCCCACATCTATTGCTTTTGCCCTGTATCCGCTTCTAGAAGCGGGTGACATTGACCTTGTCGCAATAAACAGCTTACCCAGCCTTCCTTTGTGCGGGTCTTTTCAGGTTGCATGCCTCGGGGAGTACAAGGCTTGGGATCAATCTGTTGGTAACAAAGACAACAGTAAGTTCAAATTTCTTTTTTATTTGTCCAAAACGTATGGTTTAGTATAAGTATATAGTATATATACGCTCTTTTGATCCTGTGGAGGAAATTTGGTCTCTGCATTTAAGCCAATCGTGAAATAGTGAAATACACACAACAAACAGTGAACACACAATAAGGTGAAGCACTTACTAACCCCGCGCAGTGGGCTGCCGTCTAAAGCAGTGCCCGGGGAGCAGCGAGGGGTTAGGTGCCTTGCTCAAGGGCACTTCAGTCGTGGTCTACTGGCAACCCTTCGGTTTTAAGCCTGAAGCCCTAACCAGTAGGCCACGTCTGCCCCCACGTCTCAGATCTACATCATGTGACAGAAAGGCGTCATGCAATGAGTTTTCACAAAAGCAGTAACATTAACTTATAGCTACAACCTGATTTGAAGCATCCTTGCTCTCTCTCATGAAGCATATGTATTTTATATGTGGTCTTTGATATAAATAATTAAAATTCATTTTTCAGAAAAATGCATTCATGTCTTGTGAAACCACTGGATCTATTGATGAGGTAAGATTAACATATCTTGGCCTAAAATAGATGTGCTAGTCTTGATCAAAAGACAACACCATACATAACTAACTCACATTTCTTCCATCAAGGTTGTGAGGTTTGGTCTCCAGCACCGTCCGTACACAGTTGGGGTCTTTAAACTTAACAAATCCAAAGCCCCGGGATTGATTTGTGCTTTTATCCTTCATGATAACACAATCCACCACTTCCCCATACTGAGAGAAGTAGTTTCGTAGCGTCTCTATTAGCAAAGAGAACAGAGTCATTAAACATGGTGCAACAATCAGCCCAATTCAGGACAAGCTATTTTTGCATCCAGAGAAATATAGTTTTTTATGACGGGAATATGGAGACTATGAATGAAGACAACAAAGGCTCCTTTTCAAAAGTTTGCACAATCATAAAGAAGAGACTCATCATTCCCCTGTCGTTTTAACTCCACAGAAGAATCAATTCAATTCATGCAGAGGAATAACCTCAAAGACATTCTGAAGAAAAAACATACTCTTTTCTCTGCAATTACTTCAGGTGTATGCTGCATTAGTGCTCGCAAGCTCCTGGGTCGCAGTCGCCCCCACTGATGTGAATGAAGTTACTGCCCTTATTGCCTTGCATTATGAGATCACTGTGCAAAACTAAACTCGCTCCATTAATAGGGCTGGAAGGGTGAGGGGCTGGGGGTTGGGAGGGGGCATGCTGCGGCAGGTTTCACAAGCAACGCGAGGCCGTTTCATGGCTCACATCGCTTGACGCGTGTGGCTGGAGGCCCTGTGATGCGGCCGTAGAAATCAGTGATAAGTGGGGGGAGAGAAAGAGAGAGAGAGTGCTTGTCAAGTCGACTTTAGGGGGTGCAACATCAGGGTGAGCAGCTCAATGCAAACACATCAGTGGCTGGATAACATGCACTCCCGACAGGGCATGTGAAAGCCCCCAGCGAGAGCTGCACAACAGTACAACATTAGGTCACTGGGGACCATTCAAGAGAGACAAACTATGAGCTTTATGCATTACTGTGAGTGGCTGGAGTGACATGGTCACGTACAACAGCAGGAATGACGGGATTGCTTATCATTTCTTGATTGATTGTAAAAAAATAAATAAAATGCCAACATAAGAGATCCAAGGGAACATGAAAGCACCAAAATGGGAGATAGGGATTTTGTCTCATGACGCAATCTGCCTGCCGACACCCTATAATAGACACAATGAAGTCTATATCTTAACATTGAGAGGTAAAGCTTGCATGGAAAGTGGGAGAGAGAAGTGAATCTTAAAAGGGTCCCAAACAATTAAACTGTCTGACAACATTTTCATTAATTTGGCATTTTCTAAGCAGATTGCATAAAACGACCAAAGCTCTTACTACACTGTGCTTTATAAATGAATGCAATAACTAAATGGCTTTATTCATCAATTGAGTAGTGAAAAAGTCAACTTACCCTGTGTGGTACTCCAGTCTAAACCACCCACAAAAAGCTTCCTGGAGAGAAAGAACACACATAAATTGCTTTGTTGTACAGTCATGTCAAAACTGATCTATTTTTAGCTAACCTGCTGGTAAAACTGATGGTTAATGTTAATGTGAAATTGCCGATTACATACGCCATGAAACAGCAGAGACTGAAAAAGTCTGCCATGTCTTGACATTAAAATAATTTGCAAATATCATTTATATTCCAGTTATTACGCCGCATTTACCAGATGAAGCGCAGTTACATTCAAGCTGACGGTGTCATCTATTATCTTTACTCACATGTTAAGAGGGATTATTTAAATTGTGGTTAAAAGACTATTAGGCTACTGCATTAACGGAATGCACCGCATCAGCGTTCCATGAAATATGGGAGGATGGCCGCTTGGTCGCTTTCAGTGAGTGGTCCGCGCTAGAGAAACTATCAAGCAGCAAATGCATCCCTCGTCCACTGATAACTGTGTTATCTCCTGTGCCAAGACGTTTAATGTACTTTCGTATTTCGCTAACATGGGGGTTGCTTGACAAAGTCTGTACTTGTCAAGATGTAGTACGGGGACTAACCTTACAGATTAAACCGACCGGGTTACAACCATTTTTTAAAAAGACCATATTCCCATCCAACATACAGTTAATATTTATTTACGTGAGCCATAAGACAGGTTTGCTATGCGATTACCTACCTATATGGCACTGTCTGGCATATGCCAAGGTCATAACAGAAATAATACCGACAAGCTGTTCTTCTCCAAAGAGCCGTCACTTAAACTACGGAGCACGCGTAACATCTGCAAATTCAGCGAACATAGCAAACAGACCGTTATGCATCCTGCTGACCATCTAACGATATCACATTAAGTAGTGTGATAAACATTGTTTGTAAATAATGGTGGACCTAAACAACATACCATCACCAAATCGTAACGCCCACTGTAAACACTCATATCGAGTTTCGAAGGTAACGTCAGCTGTAACTGTTTCATTAGTTAGCTAACCGTAATTTCAGAAAATACACTTAACAGTGGCAAGCCATTTCTAGTTCACTTTCACATTAGCTATCAAGGCTAACATCGGCTAATGAGGTGGCTTAGCTACGGAAGAACCTCTTTTACTGTCTATGGGAAGAACCAATGAATAATCAACTTGAGCGCACAGAGGACACAGGACATGGCAACACAGGCAACTCATTGTATTGTAAATCAAACAAGCTGTTTCAAAGACTGAGACGGGACCGAGATAAAAGAACGCTGAAGTGACATTTGCCCAGTGACTCAAAGTTTGACAGACAACAGTTTGCTAGCTCGCCGACGTTGGTTACCATAACGTTACTTGCTAACTAGGTGAGCTAGCTCCACACACCAAGTAAACCACTAAGCTAGCCGGCTAACTGTCAACAATCACCTTCCATTTGGAGATGTATGGAAATACATTCTGGTTCAATACGGGGAGTATTACCAAACTGCCCACATAGACATGTTCCATTGTTAAAATGTATAAACACACCGCAATGCGCTGTCATTTTGTATTCCCTAACGTTAACGTTACAAGACTTTAAATTAGCTACTGGCTAATTGACAGCTCTCGTTAGCGAGAAGATGACAAACTTGAGCAAGAAAGCCCGGTGTCTGTTGGTAGTAACATGTCAATGTCAGACTTTAAGACCAGAATCGCTGTCCACTTTAATAACATGTTTGATCATTGACTTCGCAAAATATCTTACCCCACTTCATCTCCCACTAAGTTGCTGTTCATTTCTGAGGCAGGAGCGGCGGACTGGAGAGTAACCATCGGTGCTCTGTGTGTATTCTGCCTCTGATCTGCTCTACTCTCCTCCCAGGGAAGGTCACTCCGCTTCAGGTTCAAACTGAATCTGCGCAATGCCGACGCGTTTGCCACGGGGTCTTCCAGCAGGGGTTTTAAATTCACTGGGACATGTAGTCATAGTGTAATAAAGTCTTGGATTAACGTCATTAACGAAAAGCCCCAAAGAAACGTGCAAAATCCATATATTTGAAGACAGTGATGAAGTTGTCCTCAGTTGTATTGCCAATCGTTTACATTCTGCATTTTTTATGATTTGCTGAATAGCCTACTGCGTCCCTTGTCAAAACCTTGGGGGTGGGGGGAAAGGCCCACTGCAGAACCTTGGAAAAGAGGCCTTAGGCTACTGCCTAAATGTGAATAAAACTCAAAAGTGACAAAAGATTTTTTTTTACTCTAGGTTTTGACTTTTGCGTAACCCTAGGTTTAAAAATGTAGGCTGGTGTGTAGGTAAAGCAGCTGCATCGGGGCAACCGGGCCATTTCCATTTCTGGCAAATGTTTACGCCGGGTTTACATTTTCTGATGAATACTGGGGGCACAATGATGGAGCTCAGCAACCCACGTTTAGGTCTGTGTGTGTTTACAAAAACAGGCCTATTAAAATATGTAGCCTAAATAAACTGAATAAAATATGTAATAGGCCTATTAGTTTTCAAATCATATTCATCTCGTATTATAAACCGTTTGTAGCAGTTCTACCAAAAAATTAGGGCTTATAAATGGCTTCACCATAGAATATGGCGTTGTAATTAGGCCTACGTCTTAAAACGGTGCTGAAGTAGGCTAGATCGGCCGAGGTATTCCAAATGCACAATTTCACAGTACCTGGCCTACTATCAGAGTTTCAATTTCGGCTTGTTTTCTTACCATGCATGCTGCACCAAGTGGCTTAACGCTCTGGCATATGCTAGCGAGCCTTTGTGGCGTAACATGATATAGTTAGTCGTGTAAAAAAAGCGATCACTTTTTGCTCCAGCTGTGTGGACCTTGCCATCGCCACCCCTTGCTCCTCCGATTGCTACTTATCACGGGCTACCCTTTACTCACTCTTGCACAATCAGCAGTTCTTCCCACATATATAAAGACACGTCGTCACCACCAAGTCCGCTTTCACTAGACTGACCTCCTCACCTTGGTGACCACTTTCCAGCACTTCAAAATGACCACTGCACAGCCAATATTTAACAAGGGAGAGAACTGCAAAGAAGGGTGGCACGACGCAACAGCCGGCTACAATGAGACCGATACTCATCTTGAGATTCTCGGCAAGCCCGTAATGGAGCGTTGGGAGACTCCATATATGCATTCACTCTCGACTGTTGCTGGCTCAAAGGGTAAGAGGCATGTAGCCCACAAGTGAGGAAGGCGTAAACCAAATGGATATTGTTATGTTTTTAGTCCAAGTTGATTGTTGAGTTGTCAACAAATCATCACTAGAAAATCATTAAACATATGTTGTTAGGCAACTGTTGCTTTATTTACCAGGACATAAGCTAATCATAAAATCAACTCAAGGAACTCCTTGCAAATAGTCTTAAGATAAACTATTTCCAGCTGTGACCTTTTCATTCAAGCGTGCAATGCTACTTGGGGTTTCACGGTGAAATTTAGACTAGGTTAGCCTACTTCGACGTGTGCACATGTGAATAACAAGTTCGCTTGTAACGTAACAAGACCTTTAATTTAGGGGTTGGGTCATTGGGGTGCCCCATTAGTTTAGATCACATGGCTGGCTCTCTGTTCAGCTATTGGCTCAGACTTTTTTAACGCCAAGTGGGTGAGAATGTAAGAAATTACTAATAAACAAATCAATTCACTTAAGTAGGCCTACCACTTGTAGGAATTTACTCATTTTGTCAGATACAAGAGAAGTAACATATGTGATCAGAGGACTTGGAAGGCAAAAAAAAAAAAAAAAACTTTAACAGAGGATTAGCCTATGACAAAACATCTACCATCACTAACAGTTTTTACAATGTATATAACTAGCCTAACAGTTTTTAAAATGATTAGCCAAAACAATATATTTCTCTTGCATAATTATTAGTCCAACGGACCACACTGAGGTACCTTACCCGCAACATTACACACATGATCATGGCTAAACCTGTGTTCCATTTTTTTTAAATGGATATTATGCACTGCATTCCCAAAGCCAGAGGTGACATCAGACTGAGGCACTGAGTCCACTCTATTTCACATCAGCTATTTTTACCTTTTTTGAAATACTAAGCTGTGGGAGGTTGTCAAAAGCATGTTTGCTATTCTCCTTCTAGCATTCCTGCAGGGCGTGGAAGGGCATATTACTCTATTCTGAGTGGCACACCCTAGCTATCACATATCAATACAGAGCATCCCCTGCAGCTGTGCATTTATAGAATTACTACCAAGATATTGAGAAAACTGTGCTTGTGTAATTGCAAACAGCATATTACAACAATGTGCTTGCTGTGACTGATTGTGACTGTGTATTGTTTGCTGCATAGGTGGCAGAGTCCTGGAAATTGGTTTTGGAATGGCCATAGCTGCTACTAAATTGGAAAGCCTCCCCATTGAGGAGCACTGGATTATTGAGTGCAACGACGGTGTGTTCCAGAGGTTACAGGAGTGGGCCAAGTCTCAGCCACACAAAGTGAGTAAACGCTTGGTGAAAAAGCCAGATATGACTGCCATAAATAATCAAGAGCAAGATAATGAATCGTATCCCACTTTTGCAGGTTGTCCCATTGAAAGGGCTTTGGGAAGATGTTGTCCCCACACTTCCAGACAATCACTTTGATGGTAAGCGGAGGATTGATGTCTAAAATACATTGTCATAAGTGTATTATAAGTAGGATTGCGATATCTGTGACAGTAAATAAAACGATTTGTTGAAATGATAAATAACAATGATTAGGCTGTAATAATCCTACAATCCTGTAATAATCCTACCCTACAATTAAACATAAAGAATTTATGGCCTTAATTATCAACAGGCATTTTGTATGACACATACCCCCTATCTGAGGACACATGGCACACGCATCAGTTCAACTTCATTAAAGTAAGTTATATCTAAGTTATGAGAATCTTGTAAGCATTCTTTTCTCTTTTTTGCATGCATTATATATGTTCAGTGTTTCATTGTGTTTGGGCAAGGTCTAACTGGTTACAACCTTGGACCATTGAAAGGTGGTAAATATTTTCCAGCGCAACTGAGAAATATAACTTCTCTGGCACAGCTGCTACATTTTACTGCCTCCCCTAAACACATAGTGCTGTTTAATATTTTACCCCATTTGCCCTTTAGATTAACATCAAGAACTAAATATTTCCTTGCAGGGTCATGCCCACAGATTGCTGAAATCCGGAGGAGTTCTCACCTACTGCAATCTTACCTCCTGGGGAGAGCTGCTGAAAAGTAAATATGACGACATTGAGAAAATGTTCCAGGTCAGTCACATTTAACTTACACATACACAGATTATTCTCTGCATATACTTTCACTGCCACACTGTTTTCATTTTCACTAAACATTCACGTTCTCTGACTGTCAGGAGACCCAGATGCCCCATCTGCTTGAGGCTGGCTTCAAGAAGGAGAACATCAGCACAACCCTGATGGACATCATTCCCCCTTCTGAGTGCAAATATTATTCCTTCCGCAAAATGATTACGCCAACCATTCTCAAGCTGTAAGGCACTAGCCATTGACTGCCCCTTTTTCAGTGCTCCCTCTCCCCTATAACCTCCCGACTCAGAATAGCCAACTTCTACTGAAGCTACTGAATCAACCTCTGTCCTTGTGCTGCAAGTTTAACACAAATTTGACAACGGTTACCTTTGCAAACACCTCATCATTTGGATGTAGCAATTTTCTTATACAAAATAATTTCACAAAGGTACACCATTCCATAATTCTGTCCTCTGTCCTCTGTCCTTTCAAAATAAACCCATCACTAATTTGTTGTACACGTGGTGTATGTTTGTATTTATGCATGAGTATTTACACATAACAGTCCGAAAGTTTGCTCAACTGTTCAAACAGCAAATTATGCTGTCTACACCCCATTGGCATTTGAAATCTTTATTATTCTAGTGGAGTTTAGAAACATTATTTGTTATTGGTTAATGCAACCAGCATAGCATTATGCCTCTGAAATTATTCCAAGACAAACCTTTGGCCACCCAAGGTCTCTTACACCAAATCTTTTGGTGAGAAAAACCCAGATGGGTAAGGAGAGGGGAGTCAGTTATCTTAAACGCACTAGTTGAATAAATCTAGAACAGAGCTTTTTAGCCGTATACCTAAAAATGAATGAAAACAAAACCGAAATACCCTTTGTGACTGACAGGAGATGATATCAGTTAACAGTTACCCAACAACACATTAAAAACATGATATGGATGATCATCGGTATCATGGTTTAGGTCTGCACAAAATATAGCCAGGTGTTTCTTTCTGCCCTTTCTGTGGAAATTATTTCTTAGGCCATTAATCTTTCTGCAAAGAGGTGAAGATGACATAACACTATTAAGACAAAGGAAATTGTTGGGCATATGGGGACAAAGTCATTGAGGTCAGGAAAGACAACAGCAACCCCTAGACACATCAACCCAGTTTAGTTAAACTTTCATAAACTTCTGATTGGACTTAGAGCATGAAAAAATATATATATCAAAGGAACACAGCAAATATTTCCATTCAGTCACCAGTAATCTATTTATATCTACATCCCTCTGACCCAGAAATG
>JAVQKI010220707.1:0-10094 GCA_036025975.1 Nematalosa erebi
GTAAAAATAACCAGAAAATCTGATACAATGTTGACCAAACAGAACAGAGCAGGACACTGGTAGATCAATGGGGATGAACAGTGCTTCCGCAACAACTTTGACTCGGATTCATCTGGAAACGCATTGATGTAAACAGGGCTTTTGACCCCTAGGGGGGACATTAAGATTCGGCCCATCTCTGTTGCTGTTTCAGTCTTTCAGTCTTGAAGCGCTGTAGCCGCAGACTGTGTACTTCTGATTTTTGAATGTAAATATTCTATCAGTCTCCCTCTTAACTGTTTTGATATTGTATAAAATGAATATTTGATCGCTTCCCAGGGTAAGTTTATTCGTATTTACTGAAAATCTGAATAAATATCAATAAATCTCCATGGGTACTTTGTGTACTTTCTGGGAAATTCGTTTTCCAGACCGTGAATCAGCATGTTTTTTTTTTTCCCAGGTCTGCACAAAATAGTTTCTATCTACAGTTATGCTGTTACTCTTTTTTTTGTGTGTGTAGAAGTTGATGGTTGTGTTCTCATTCTGCTTGCTTCTGCAGATAGCCTTAGACCAACATTTGGGCCTTCCACCGACCAGGAATGGACCAAACCAGCACCACACACACAGCCAAGCCCATCTGACACTGGTCCAAAAGTGGAAGAACCAATCCCTTTGGAGGTCAAAGGCGATGAAGAAGCACCACTTCCATCAGAGAAAACTTTAGTACCCATACCCCAATCCATAGACAGGGAAGGTGAAGGTAAGAAAGTATAATATCCCTGCAATTAGTCTTCTGTGTATTGTTTATAATTCATTGCATTTTATTGTATTAATTTATATAATGAAAATTAATGCATGCAGAGACGAAAGAGCGAAATTTCAGCTGGGGATCATTTGGGACTTCCTGTTTATTTGTCAAGCCATGAGTCCCTATAGGGATTTAGAGAATCTCTCTCCATCTCTCTCTTTCTCCTCCTGTATCGCTCACTCACTTTCTCTCTTTTCTTTCTTTTTTTTGTCTTCTTTACTAATCCCCCTTCTCGTTGCTGTGTAAAAGATGGACTGGAGTCACTGATCCTGGAGGAGAGGCCTCAGCGGACCATAAATCCCCCAGCCGAGGTGCTCCAAGCCTGGGGCCCAGATGCTTTGCCGACTGGGTCAGTACCGAGGGACCTTCTAGGAAGGAGCCTACATCTCAGACTTTTTCTTTGGATGCAGTGCTTATTGTAAAAAATCAGCAAACTGAAAAAGTCTCTCTCTCAGCAACCTTTAAAAATAGAATTCAAATTACCATTAATACTTGGACCATTGTGTTGAATTGCCAGGAGTGTGCAATTGATCTATCATAATATGCTGAAGGCAAAGCAGCAGCCTCTAATGTAGATTAATGCCAGACCTGTTCCCTGCCTCGTGCTATGATGACACAGCAGGTTTGCAGGGACTCTGCCTCCATTCATCATATTCTCATATTAGCTCTCTCGCTCTCACGGAAAGCAGAGTTTAGTGAGATCAGGAGATTTCAGCGCAGGATATTTGAAGCTTTACCCACGTCTGCGAAGCATAAGAAAAAGGTGCAGAGCATTGTGTGCTCCAGAATCTTGAAATAGTTTTATTTTTTATTGAATGGTGAAGATTGCTGGAAATTAAACCAACAGTATGTTGTATTTATCTATTTAATTATTTATTTGTGTGTGTGTGTTGGCAATAGTTGATTTTGAACTTTTCTAAACTTGAGTTCCTTTTTTGTAGGCCACCAGGGGGCAACATTGAGCCACATGCTGAGAGGAAGGAACAGGCAGAGTGTCAGGAGAAGCCAACAGAGCCTTCAGGTGGGCAGCAGGCAGAGATGGATTACTTGGGGCTATAGGCAGTGAATGTACATGTACACACACGCACACATTGTATTTTTAATTTAGTTCTGGTAATTACAGATTATTCTCCTTCTGTTCTGTGTTTCCCTCTGTTTTGCCTTTCTTTGTCTTTCTCCCTCATCACCTTTATCATCTCTCCATCAATTACACACACACACACACACACACACACACACACACAAACACTACACATTAGTGTGTAGCCTATGTACAGTAAGCATGGAAGTAAAGAAACTTTTGAGTACTGACAGATGAGGAGGTGGGATGCAGGGTCCTGATTATAGGTCCGGTTTGCCCTTTCATTGGACTGGACAGGTCAGCCCTCAAGTTAGACTTCTGTTCTGATATATCTTGAATGTGAACTTCTGATGCCTTTGATGCTTTTGTACTTTTTCTGCCTGTCTGTAGCTAGTATAATCAAGAAAAAATGTTGAGTGAGTTCTGATTTAGGCATTATGATATGGTATCATGCATTATCGTATTGTTGCCTTTGTATTTTGAGGGTTCCGGGAAATACCAAGCACTAGAGCTGCATGATTCTGGACAAAATGTGAATCACGATTTTCTTGACAAGAATTGAGATCATGTATCTCTGCATGATTTTTTTAATATATATATTGAAATGCCTATTTGAGTTTAGGCCCAGAACTATTTTTGCCCTAAAAACTGTAAGATATCAAAAAGGTAAACAACACTGATTCTGCAAAACATAAAGATAGCTTAACTAACTTTTTTTTGTTTTTTTATAATTAAGTTTGTGTGGATAAATTAGGTAGATAGGCTATGTTGCGGCCTCGGACGAGAATGCAGAACTATTATTCTCTCTCAAGCAAAAGAGACCCCACAAAAGTGCATCGTCCACCAAGTCTTGTCCCACATCCATGCACCATATGATGTAATTATGAGACATCGTTCCTTTTTATTTTCTTAGACATCTTTGATATGCTACTATAGAAAACACGTCAGTCTCTGAAGACTCACACGTTAGGTTAAAAATACCTACAGGAAATTACGTGTCATGATCGCTATTTTGTAAATCAGGGCTTTCTATTGAAATCGGCATTTATGTGTTGGGTTAAAAAACCCAGAACCTGCTTACTCATCATGGCATCCACCAACATGGAGAAAACTTTTTAAAAAGAATGAAAGAATGCATTAAGGACATGTGCAACTGGGGTGGAGGGGTGACTGTCAAAGGTGACGGCAGTGGCAAAGTTTTCCCTGCTGCTGTTTGCGGCCGCTTCATCCAAAGGCGTGTAGTTGATTAACACATGCTCAGAGAACTGGTTTGTTTAGGGCAGTTGGCGGATTCTCTTCACTACCACCTGGGTTTGCAATCTATTTTTCTCCTTAGCGCAGTTTTCATAAACTTGTCTTGCACTTGCTCATCACTGCACTGTTTCGAAAACTCTCAAGGTGCCAGTTGCTGCTACACTAAATTTAGTGACGCAAAGGTCGACTTGTCAGTGGTTGAGGTAGAAAGCGACACGGCAATGCTTACAGGTGCTTGAGAAACTCTCAGAGGACAAAGAAATAGGAGCGTTTTATTTATGATGCAACATATGAAATAAAATGCAGAAAAAACGTTGTCATTGAGAAATGAGGTCATATGAAGTTGTAAATCAAGGTCACGATTTGTCATGCAGGCCTACTAAGCACCACTTGCTAGCAGTTTGTCTGTGTCTGTCTCTCATGTTTACAGACACTCACTTCTCACTTCTGTCTTTGTCTCTCTGTCTTTCTGCTGCAGGTGTGCCTCCGTGCGAGGAGCCCCTCTTCACGAAGCTGTGTAGCCCCGCCCACCGCCGCACCGCGGCCCTGGCCATGATGTCGGCGCAGTCGTCCATGGAGGACTCATCGTCCTCGCTGGCCTCCCGTTCACGATCTGTCTCCCCCATGCGCTCTAAGCACCACGATGCGCTCCTCATTGGCCTCTCCACTGGCCTCTTCGATGCCAACAACCCCAAGGTGAGTAGGGGAGGCCCAGGATGGGCTGTAGTGGCCCTCAATGTTGAGGTCCTCGTCTTGCCTATCTCTTTCTTTTTTCTTTCTCTCTCTCTCCACTTTGGGATGTTGGATTTTTGCTGATGTGCGATATGCTGATATTTTCGATCTCATTTTGCCTGATATTCAAATGTCTGCTGTATACTTGATGACTTAATATCACAGGAGAAAATGCCCAAAGGTCAACCTGACATGTCTTGGATTGCATTGAAAGTAATTTCATATTGAAATGTATTGCAGTAGACTAATGAACTGACATACACTCCATTTTTTGTAACCAACAAGCTTAATACTCCCCCGCGACCTCATCAGGCAGATACAGTACTGTGTGTTCATATCAGTGGGTAATTGACCTGCTGTGTTTATGCTGGCTGGTATTGATATTGTGCTGATGTTGTTTTGCGTCCACACTCTCCACTCTAACATCAATGCTTAGTCACAGAGATTTGTTGAATTATTAGAGGCAATCTAGATGTGTGTGTGTGTGTGTGTGTGTGTGTGTGTGTGGTTACATGCGCAGCCATGTCAACATCCTTATTTCTGTCGGTCAGTCAGAGTTCCCCGCACAAATAAGAAGAGAGGGGTGGTTTGACTCTATCAGTAGGGGGCACCGTGTGGAACCAGACATGACAGTGTTACGAATAACCCAGGCAAAGACACCCACAGAAACGTGACCACAGCAATAGCTCATTCTAATGCCTTTAGTAAATTGTGACAATTTCTGGAGCAGATAGCATTTTCAGTATATTTGTCAGTAGCGTGCCTCTAATACAGAAAAATATACGTAATGTTGCAGAATTAATGTCAATCTCCGTCCCCGTCCCCCAAGCATTGTCGTCCAAAAGGCCTCATATGCCCTGAATTATTTGCCCATAAGTAAACCTAATACGGGTGCCACTGTGCAGATGGAGTGTTGCTATAATGATGATGATCATTAGAATCACATTACTAGAGACCCCAAGCTGTTTGATCTCCCTACTGTCAGCAGAATGAATGTGCTAACTTCGTGAGTTTTTTTTTTTTTCCTCTCTCTCTCTCTTTTTCTTTGTCTTCACTGAAAAGTTAGTCAGACATCTTCCCAGAAGGCCTCTATCTGCTGAAATCCAAAGCCTGCCTGCCACCACGCTAGGGAGACTAAGCAGTAAGGTGTTTGTTATAACAACCAGTCCTGGTTTCATACATAAATGCATTTTGTAGTTCTATTTGTAGGCCATGGATCAAAATGAGTAGGTCACCGTGTGTGATTGCGACACTGCCACTTACAGTATGCCACTGCGTCTCTGTTGGGTATGAATGCTGACGGCATCTTCTGGTGGTGCTTTATGCGTCTGCTGCCTTTGGCATTTCACACAAATTAACCTCTGACCTTCTAATTTTGTGGTGTATGGATCATGGCCTTGCTGTATAATTGCTCTGATGTATCTTTACCAGGGACCCGTGTCTCCTAAGACCTCTTCTAACCGTGTAGGCTGCATAGACAAATAGGCCCATTGGAAGTGTCATGGTTGGTGTTTTAAGTGTTTAATGTAATCAGACAAGTTTCAGATCACAGACTAGGCCTCAATGGAGCTATATAGGCCTAGTTAAAAAACAACGATGATAAAGTGTGTGTGTGTGAGAGCAATAAAAGCCAGGTGCAAGTAGATGTGCAAAGATAGTTGATAAAGACATGTTGTGTAACACTGTGTCTTTGTCCCTGTGCTTGTGTATAAAGGTTCTTTTGATACTGGTCTAAAGTGATTTAAATGGCAAATGTTTTCTACAGCAACTTACAGTTGAAGAGCGTTGCAGGAGTGGTGCTGGAACAATGACGAGATCTTTTACTTGAATTGAATGTCAGCTCCAAAAAAAATCAGGGTCCACAAGGCTTCTGAGAGAGAGAGAGAGAGAGAGAGAGAAATAAAAACACTTCACCCCTGTGCAGTACAGCAGAATTCCAGTTCACTGACCACTGCAGCGACCAATGAGACGGAAGAGAACATAACCTTTTAGAACATGCCTGTTCATGCCTGTAGGACCCCTCTTTCTCTCTCTCTCTTTCTCTCTTTCTCTCTCTCTCCTCTCTCTCTCTCTTTCCCCTCTTCTCTCTCTCTTCGTCCCTTTCTCTCAGTGGCGGGCGGACACTCCAGATGGGGTGCCAGGGGTTTGGATCCCTGCTTATTTATAGCGCTCTGATTTAGCCCCTTATTAATGAGGGGACGCGAAGCGGAGCCAGGGCCATTCATCACATGACCTCCAGCACAGCCTGACGGGATGGCAAGGACTCTCACCTTCTCCTGCATTTTTAATAACGCCAGAACCACGCGCTGGCTGGAGAGAGATGGAGGAGGAGGAAATAGGGATAGAAGGAGTGGCAGAGAGGGATGTGATGGATAGAGGGATATGTGTGTTTGTGGACGAAAGGTAGATAAACTTTGAGTGAGGGTGTTAAAGTAAGGTATGGTGGGTGGGTGTGGGGGTGTGTGTGTGTGTGTGTATTAGTTAGATGGACAGAGTGTTGTACAGTCTGCAGTACGTTGGGTTGCTCTGTCTAGAGCGTTATTAATGCAATTTTTCCACATCCTTGATGTGTCACCATACTAGAGGCCCCTCCAACGGCATTCCTTTCTCACACACACACACACACACACACACACACACACACACACACATCGACATGCATCAGTGGTTCTCTCACCCACACTTGTCCTGCCACATATGTAACATACACTCTCTCTTCTCCCCACTGGCCTGTTCGTCACACTTTTTTTTTTTCTCCTTTTCCACCCGTCTCTTTTTGCTCTTATTCTTTCATATGCACATCTCGGCTCAAGTCTGCCTTCCAATCCTACAGCACACACTCACACAAACACACACCCACCCACACACACACACACACACACACACACACACCCATCAGAATTTGTTATTCACTCACTTTTCCACTGTAGCCCTGAGTCTGTTTCCCTTTTAAAACTAAAGTTATGGCCATTGAGGCATTCTCTGGCTTTATGTGACAGTGTTTTTTTTACACTGTGTCCTTGCTGTAAGGTCAGAGATAATTGTTGCCATGGATAAGGACCATAAATACTCTACCACGCACAGACTCTGATGAATAGTATTCTGATGAGCTATCTTAGTAATGAGTGTTTGGGTGATCCGGGGATTGATGCTTCACATACCAAAGTCAGACAAGGTTTCGGTGTACCACGACTGCTTGCGTCTGGCTACTTATTTAACATTTTTTGGGTACGTCTGTTTGGCATTACATGCAGATGGAATTTTCTCTGCGAGTCTTTTCAGCTCTTTTTTTTTTTTAAAGATTTTTTTTTTCCCCCTCAGACATGATTTTGAAATGTATGTTGTTGTTTTATGCAGTCACTTTGAAATCCAAAAGTTTTATTTATTTTTTTTAATTTTTTTTTTAATGTGTCTGAAGTTGTATGGTCTAGCACGTGCACGTATGTATGCGTGTGTGTGTGTGTGTGCGCGCGCTTGTGCGCATATGTATGTGTGTGTCTTACAACCATTTTGACAGCTAAACTTTGTCTCTGTTTTTGAATGAGCTCTTTTCTTGCTTTCTTGTGTGATGTGTTTTGGTTCATCTGAATGGTCAGATGCTACGGACATGCTCACTGCCGGATCTCAGCAAACTCTTCAAGAGCCCGGACGTGGATGCTCCCGAGGGGAACGGCCCTGTTGCCCGTGACAACAACCTGGAGATAGAGGACCTGGAGGAGAATGGCAAAGCAGACGAGCAGTCCGAGCCTGAGGAGTAAGATTCACTCACTTGCATTGTCATTCTTGTTCGTTGTTTGCAGACATGTTCGCTCACCTGAGCAAGCAATGGTGATCAGAGGAGTCTGGGTTAGACTGGCTTAAATACAGCATTGCATATTAAATATGACGTGTGTGTGTGTGTGTGTGTGTGTGTGTGTGTGTGTGTGTGTTTTAGTGTATATGAGGATGAGGATGACTTGCGGGAACTGCGTGCTTCCATGGAAAGACTCCTACAGGACGCCAATAGCGAGGAGGATGAAGAAGAAGAGGAGGAGGAGGAAGATGAGGAGGACGTGTCAAATGGTAGCCCAGGCGACGAGGACGAAGGCAGCGATAACGAAGAGGATGAGCGAGAGGGCGTTGAGAAACCCGGCCGTCGAGGAAGCCGTGAGGAAGACGAGGAAGTGAATAGAGGTTTCAACGGGATGGGAGGTGAGGAAGAGGAGGAAGGCCCCTCTTCCAGCAACAGCAGCACCAGCCCTGACGAAGAGCCAGCAGGGCCACTCACCAACGGGGTCGGGGCGGAGGAAGAGGATGTCGAGGAAGAGCATCACAGCAGTGAGGGCCAGCTGAATGAAGAGTGGCACTCGGGTACGGACCTGCGTAGAATTGCCCAGTCATGTCATGTTGCGCATCCAGATGTTGAGCTGCCATGGCGTAACAGATGGCCCATTTGTCATATGCATGTGTTTTGTATTAAATGGGTTGAGATTACCTGTTCTTCTGCCAGTGTGGGCATCTGTTTGTGCGTGTGTGTGTGTGTGTGCACTTGCGTGTGCGTGTACTTGTGTCTGAGAGAGTGAATAACAGTGTGTATGCCTGACGCCATTTAAAGTCTGCAAGTGTGTGTGTGTGTGTGTGGCTGTGTGTACAATTAGATGACAGCGGAGAGGATGAGGTAGACGACATGGAGCCGCAGGACAGCATCTTTAGCCGTCTGGAGGAGTTGCGCTTTCAGCTGGAGCAGGAGATGGGCTTCGAGAACTTCATCGAGGCTTACAATAAGATCAAGGTAGACGCTCACGCACACACACACACACACACTCACACACACACACACACACACACAGAGTCCTTTTTTAGCTTCGTCCAAGTCTTCAAGATCAAGGGGTTGTACCCTCATAGACCATGCACACACACACACACACACACACACACACACACACACACACACAAACTCACACACACAGTCCTTTACAGCTGTAACAGCTTTGGGCTAGGGCTGTCCAACCCTCTTTAATACATTCACGCTGTAGCTGAGCTGAGTGGAGCCCCAGGCTGATTCTATTCCCCCTGATTCAGCACATTGTGGCCTTTTGGGGACGTGTGAATGTTAGAGCCAGGTGCTAGATTTTGGTCGGAGCTACAGGGAGAGAGATGGCAGGTAGAACTATTAGGCTTGTGTGTGTGTGTGTGTGTGTGTGTGTGTGTTTTGACGTAAACAGCTGTGGCAAGATATCTACAGTGTCTTCATAGTGCAGAGCAATTGTCTTGGTGTTTTACACACACACACACACACTCAGTTGATGAATTATCTGAGACAACCTGTCCAGGTCTGTGGACAGGGAAATATGCTGCTTTTCCAATAGGCAGCAACCCTGTTTTTTCCCCCATATGGTGAGTAGTCTGTCCTCTAAAGTAGCATCCATATGTTGGACCTGTATGCTGTGCCACATATGGCAATCTCGTATGCTGAATGCAAATTTTTATTGCTTACGTATTTGTGTTAAAATGTTATTTGTTTATTTTCCACTTCTGCTGATACAGATGGTCAGCGTTAGCCTTCAAAGTAGAAACCTGGCATGAATCAATCCATAGCCCTGTTGTTCTAGGTTACTGTGTGCTGTCTATAGGAAAAAGAACCAGAAATTTTGATGCAACATAATCTGAACAACAGGGCTATGAGTTGATTGATTTTAACAGAGATTTATCCTTTTACCTTTGCCGCCTGTAGGCTATTCATGAAGACGAGGATGAGAACATAGACATGGGCCCCAGCATGTTGCAGAGCATATTGGGAACAGAATACCAGCACCTCTATCCCAAGATCCTTCACCTGGTCATGGCTGATGGAGCGTACCAAGAAGGTAACGGGCATTACATGTACTGTACAAGTTCTTCTGGAAATGGTGATGACACTGGCATAATATCCACATACTAGATTCTCTTGTAGGCAGGCAGACTGACAGACAGACTCTTTATCAGTCACAGTGGAAATGTAGGAACTGAAGCATTTCATATCCAAATGTTTCTTGGGGTTCACCATCTGTTGTGAGACACCAGTGTCTCCCGTGTCTTCATGTATTTGTGAGAGATTCATTTAGCTTGGGTAGGGGGTCCGGTCTCATATTCAGTCAGGAGATTGAGATACCCTTTAACTCAGATTATAATTTTTTTTTTTTTTTTCACACACACACACACACACACACACACACACACACACACACACACACGGTCGTTCTGCACAAGACACAAAAA
>JAVQKI010220841.1:0-15934 GCA_036025975.1 Nematalosa erebi
TTTGTGTGTGTGTGTGTGTGTGTGTGTGTGTGTGTGTGTGTGTGTGTGTGTGTGTGTGTGTGTGTGTGTGTGTGTGTGTGTGTGTGTGTGTGTGTGAAATCTGCTCATTGCTCTCAGTCTGGACTCAAAGAGCAGAGGGAGATCGGAGGAAGAGTGTGTGCTGCATGAGGCTCAAATGCAAGAGGGAGCAGGTGGAAATTCTTTTCACTCAAGTGAAAATCAAAAAAAAAAAAGTGAGGGCTCCTTCTTTTCTCTCCTCTTCTCTTTGCTCTCCCCCTATTTTACATCTCTCAGCCTCCTCCTCACTCCATCTCATATCCCATCCCTGCTCTCTCTCTCTCTCTATTCCTTTTATCTCTCTCTCTCTGGTCCACACTTCCCCTTCTCTCAGCACCCATTTCACTCCACAGTCCTGCAGTAGCACTGAGATCTGCACTGAAAACTGTGCACCTTGTGTTTTTGAAGTGGCAAAAAAAAATGTTGAGTGTGTTGATACCCTTCTGGACCACCATGTCAAGTCTACAAATGACATTGCAATGATTACAAACTCCGTTATGCTCTATGGACCTCCTCCCCCACTGTAAATTACCACCTCCCAGAAAGCAAGCAACAACCTCAACCTCGCTAGCACTGCCATTCTTTCCATAATACCCCTATGGAAATGCATTTATTCATCTGGAATATTATCTCAGTGTAAATCCCTGCCTTTTCATTCTCATTGTCAGACACTATAAGTCTGTTTCAAGAGATAAAGAAATGTCCATATCTATATGTACGTTTTTGATCCACTGTTGATTTTAATGTATTCAGCCTAGCCTGCTAGAAATACAGTATGCCTTCTTAAAATGCCTCTAGTGAGTGCAGCCGGGGCACTGAGGGGGGTGTTTGCCACATATAGCCATTGCTGTACACAGCTCCCCATCACAGAGTGCTGCAGTGGCTGTGTGCTCTGAGCAGGGGGAACGAAGCTGTGGAACACAAGCTGTCATCTCCAGCCCCCCCAGGAGACGCCAAGGCAGACTCAGGGCGCTGACTCGCCGTGTCGACTTTTGTGACAGTGGAGTGACCAGGGAGAGAAGGCGCTCTGACACCCGGCGAGACGGATTAGAATTTCATATCTGCTTTGAAAACAGGAGGCTCCTGTAACGGAGACAGAGAGAGCTCTCGAGCGCTCCCCCTCTGGGACACGCTGGCCAGATCACACACGGACAAGCACACACTCACCCATACACACTCGGCTCCTCGCTGTTAAACGTCTCATCTCCCTCTCAACAGAGACAAGCAACAAGATGCTCACACACCATCTAGTGTCACCTCACAGCCTCCTCTTGCTGTTGTTAATGAACATTAATAACTCCTAAACGCACCATTTTAATCAACATGATGCCGTTACTGTCCAGTTAATCTGTGCCGATCTGGCTTTGGCTGTTGTGTATGGGGCAGCCCATGTTGTGTCTGTGCAGTGTATGCATTTAGTCACGTTGTTGAGCATGTGTGGCCCACGCTGGAGGTGTGATGGCCTGTCTCACACACACAGGAGAGTGTGTCGAGGGTGCACCTGATGGACTGACACCTATAACACACACATTGTGTGCCAGTCATCGCTTGCCTCTCAGGCTGCCGCTGGGTCTCGGCGGGGGAGTCCGGCGGGAGTGGTGGGGTGTGTGTGCCGCCTCACGCGGCTCCGTCCCAGCCTAGCATGTCCAAATCCGCCGCTCGCCAGGTTGACAGAGATGGCAGGTGCTCTCGTCCAAATCAACACATTCCCAGGCAGTGTGAACATCATGTGACAGCTCATTCTATTGTGCCGGGCCGAGCCGGCCCTGGCTGTCGCGTGTGGGCTGGGGAGGTTCAAGGAGAGGGGCTGGAATGACCCTGAACCCCAGCTGCCTGCTTCCCTTCGGCTGGAAACAACATCCATCATGCCTCCCTACACTCAGTGAAGCAGATCCAAACATTCCCATCACATTAAACAGACCAATGGGAAGAGTGCTATTAACGAGTTATAAGCCAGGCTGAAATTGTCAGATGTTTGAATTGTGACCAACTGACAAAAAGCAAAGGATGAGCCAACAGCATATCAGCTTTGGAGCCTCATGATGTGTTATCCACAAAAATATGAATATAGGCCTACATGACGGTATCCTATATACTGAAATACTGTCAGAGAGTAGGTGGTGACATGATACATGACAATTATCCAATCCCATTTGCACAAAATAGAAATCCCCGACTGGTTTTGCAGTGTCCATGTAATAATGTATTATCAGGTGAAGGCCTACAGGTCGCTAGGCAGTGACTGGGCAAGTTTGCCCATGCAGTCTCAATGTTCTTAAGAACTCTGTGTCTCATCTAACAAGGTCAGTGCCCAGTACATGAGCACTTACAAAGTGCAATGAAGTAAAATACAATTCATTAGCAAGCAATTAGGATATCTAATAAACACATTACTTCATTAGTGTTAATTAGGCGGCTAGACCACTTCCAATTACCACAGTAGTGAGCATAAAATAGGGACATAGAGTGGAGAAGGCAAATAGCTGATTTCTCTTTTGGCTTCTTCTGTCTACTCATACATTTGCCTTTAAGCACCTACAGATAAATAACAGTAACAATGACCTGCTATTCTGATTTGTGCTCCAGTGCCACACAAGACAGCTCTAGCGAAGGCTATTTGTGTCATTTCCACACAGCTAATAAATCACACAGGATCTGAGGGCACAAATTACCTGAACATTTGTTAGCAGCTCCTGCATTACCATATTATTATTGTAGCTATCGGCATGCGACAAACACCAGTGGGCTTTCCCCCCGCTAGCCCCGCTCCTGTTCCAGCTGTCTCCAGACAACTTCAGGCGTGCCAGGGCTTGTGCAGCGGTGGCGAAAACAAAGCACTTTTAAAAAGCCAGGTCATTCATTAGAAGCAGAGAATAATCATGTCTGCGTCTGTGTCAGTCTGGAGTAATTAATCAAAAGCTGTCAACGCATGGAAAATGATTCCATTCTAGCCTTCTGCATTATATATACATTTGGTATACTGTATGTCTCTCTGTGTGTGTGTGTGTGTGTGTGTGTGTGTGTGTGTGTGTTTGCAGACAGGCTGTGTCACCTGTGCCATCTGGAGGGAGGTGAGTGTGTGAGCATGTTGCTGCCCAGCGGGAGCTTCTCAGGCTGTCTCTGCAGTGAGGATACAGACACACACACACACACACACACACACACACACACTCGTCAGTGCAGGATGTGCAGTCATGTTCAGCTGTATCACCAGCACAGCTCAACTGTACCACTAAACACTCCCACACCCTCAAACACAGGAGCTCTGCTTCCAGGGTGCAGTAACTGTGGTCATATGTGTGTGCATAACACATACACACCACACATCCCCACACACACACCACACACCCACCACATCCACACCACGCAGCGTACTCTGCATCACCACTATGCAACACTGAGCCCATACATTCAACAACTTCTCCCCCTCAAAGGAGGGGGTCTAAAATCTGTTTTTGAAGTCATTTTTGCAGCATTATTTAAAATCACCTGAACAACCCAGTCATGACAGTCAATAAATGTAATGCACTGACATTAAAATGTGGAATGGGCAAATGTCCACACCTATCCAAAGCTGTAACATCGCCAATCCACATGCTGAATGCTTTGCACCTAACAGATAGGTCAGTATCTAGGTCCATCAGACACTGTCTATCAAACTGTGATCTCTCAAAATTTGAACATGCACAGCATGATGGGACTATTTTCAGAATTGAGTTTGCTTGCATCATTTTTTCAAGAATTTCATATCCCTCATTTAAACTCCTTAAATGATGAACACACCCTGTGCTTCCAAATGCAAACTAATTTATACTCAAAACAGATGATGTGATTAAATAATAGTAGGTGTACAGAAGAGGAGAAATATTTCATGTTAATTCCTTTAATTGTTTGATGCAATAAAATACAACAGCCTTGTGTCTCTGCGGTGTGTGGTACAGAGATCAATGGCAATCAGGAACAATAGCATATCAGAGTGCCACAGCTAATGCAGACTTGGGCTCCCCCGTGGCTTGTTTCATTTCACATATCTGGGGTGGGGACTCTCAGACATCACCTCCACAGCGAGCCGAGCCCACTGTTCCGCACGAATATGCACTTTTGGACATTAAAGGATGAGCGGGGAATTCAGTAGCTCCGATGATTAATTTGGCCGTGCGGATGCACACCAGGCACAGCATGTTTAAAGCATGTTTTCACTGTTTATAGAGACCGTCCCATCCTGCGCATAATCAGGCCTATCACTCATCGAGAAAACCGCACGGAGACAAGCACAATGACTCCGCCGCCGAACCAACGGCGGGGCAATGCACTCATGACTGCTCATGGTCCAAATGGAAAATAATGAAGTGCTGGGGGGGGGAAGGACTCCAGCACAGCAGCTTTGGAACAATAACAGATGTCTCAAACCCGAATGTAAAACAATACAATTATTTCCAGCGCGGCTCTGGAGACGTATCTCAAGTTGCAGCGCACAGGAAGGTCACAGGTATGAGCCATGCACCACAGCACACACCACACAAAGGAATATACTGCTGAATTAGCTCTTTGTAGCCGTCGCTCACACCACCACAATTCAAGCGCACCGAACAGGCTGTAGCCTAAATTCATATAGTGGGTTAGCATGAGTGTGGAGATGTGCAGTATAAACACATCAGGGTTCATCCTCCATGTGCTGATGTGCTCTTATGAGATAGACATCAGCAGGCCAGTCCAAAGAGATAAGCTATCAGCTCCCTCCTGCTCCTCCTCGTCCTCCTCTTAGGCATGGCCTCCCTCGCTTTATTAGCGCCCCGCGTCCCCTCATTCTTCTCCATCGGATGCCTGGCCCCTGACATTGATAGACTCTATCAGCCACTTAATGGATAATGAGATTGTTGTTGGGCCTCACAGGCACGCAGGCCGATGGCGCTGAGCGGGAAGACGGAGCATGGGGGACTCGTGAAAGACAGCTCCCCGTCTGACGCCGCCCACACACAATCAGCCACTGAGGTGTCCTCTAAACTTAGTTTACAGACCTCGGGACAAACGAGTTGCAGCTCGGAGAAGTCCGCAGATAGTTTGCGAAGATGCAGATATTTCATTTCCGCAAGTTCATATTACATTAGAGTCGTAAAGGTAAAGTGAGACTTGGCCATGCACATAGCAGCTGATGTGGAAGTTCAGTATGTAGGCCTACATTATGTTGTACTGTATGGAGGGAAGTAAATGGGTGTCAAAAACAGTCCAGAGAGAAACCTGAACATGTCCAACTGTAATTGATATTAATGGCTCAGTCCAGCTCTGCACAGAAAATAAATGCAGTTTTGAGTGGATTTGCTTGTTGAATCATTGTGTGGGAGGGTCTGCAGAGCGGAATGGACAGATAGATACCACCCTCTCAGGCAGCACCCTCTCTCTTATTCCCTATAAAGTAGCATTATAAGGGCGGATGCCACAAATGCCACAGTGTGTGTGTGTGGCATAGGTATTAAGTGCACCTCCATGTGAATGCTGATTGTTCAGGGCACTCTTGTAGCCCAGCTCCCTCTTAGCACTGAAGCAGAACACAGAATAAGCTGAGCTATGGAGCTTGTGTGTGTGTGCGTGTGAGTGTGTGTGTGTCTATGTGTGTGTGTGAGAGAAAGAGAGAGAGAGGGGGGTGGGGGGGACTTCATTATAAAAATGCTAATCTGGTCAATTCCCCAGCCTGCGCAGCCTTTGTCAACAAGGTGAGGCTTCCCTGCCGCGTGTGTTTCTTCTCTGTGTCCTGTCAGCCATTTCTTTTCTCCTCATTGTGTTCATCTCATTTAACAGCGTGTCTGTGCGTGTCTCGACACCGCCAGCCAACCAGCCCACCAGCCCACCAGCCCACTCCCTGACAGCCGACCAGCACCAAGCCCCTGGGGTGGCAGCTCACGTCCACTGAGGACTCACCGGTCCATGGACAGTGAATGTGTGTGTATATGTGTGTGTGTGTGTGTATGTGTGTGTGAATGTGGAAGGAGGGTGGCTCTGTGTGTGTGTGTGTGTGTGAGAGGTCTTCTTGTATTGGTGTCACAGCGGAAATGTGAAGCCTTTAACTTGTCCAGTAATCAGTGACGGGGTGGACCACACAGCCCTGGGTTTCATTCATTTCTATTTGAACCCAGTTTAATTTGCTTGGTGTCCAATGGTTTGACATTTATGAAGGGATTTATGGCTTTGGTGAGTTTTATGTTTCGGTGAGACTTTCAGCCATAACCTCTCTGCTTTAGGACTTGTTGGGGTCACCATACTCAGTGGTCTGATTAAAGTTTTATGTCCTCAACCTGATCCTGGGTCAGCAGTAATGGAGAAGTTCTCTCCAACGTGACATTTTCATGGCCATTCGGGTCTTATGAATATTTTTTTTTCAAATCAACAACACAACACACAACAATTTGAGTTTCAAAAAGCTGGTGCATGCATACACTGTGACCTCCTAACCTGTCTAGTTGTGTATATTTAGAAATATTCCCCGATCCTCATGACTGTTTTTACCAAGTCAGCCCATTCTGCTGTAATCAATCACAAAAACTCTAGTTGTTTATCATGGAGCCTTTATAGTGTTCATCTGTCTCAGAGCCGCCCAGCACATCAGGCACCGGTGGAGTCCAGCTTTACTCTTGGGGCCGCAGACAGCCCATACCGCTTTATTACTCCCTGCAACCCAGCCTTCTAACCCAGCCCTCCAACCCAGTGTCCCAACCCAGCCCTCCAACCCAGTCTTCCAACCCAGTGTCCCAACCCAGCCCTCCAACCCAGCTGTTCAACCCAGCCATTCAACCCAGCTGCTCAACCCAGCCATTCAACCAGCCTTTCAACCCAGCCTTCCAACCCAACCATCCAACCCAGCCTTCCAACTCAGCCCTCCAACCCAGCCTTCCAACCCAGCCCTCCAACCCAGTCTTCCAACCCAGCCATCCAACCCAACCATCCAACCCAGCCTTGCAACCCAGCCACATTCCCGCTGCCAACTCCCTTGTCCTTAATGGGATTCATCCAATTGTGTGCAGTTTATTCTCTGCGTCTAGGCATGTGGGGATGAAAATTTGGGCAGTTAAGTTGGCCATAGCAGGCATGAAACTGTTGTTTGATTGCTCGAGCTGGATACTTTGCTGTGAAATGAGCTTGAGTGTGGAAGCGAGTCTCTCCGCGGAAGATCAGAGGGAGTCATCTGCTTCACACTCAGCAAGAAGCAGACGGCAAACATGTGGCGCACAGCTTTGCTGCCCAGCGCCTTTTTTATCTTGTCTCAGGGATTCAGGGACAATGTGTGAGAAGAGACAGAATGAGAGGGGGAGAGGGAGAGAGAGAGAGAGAGAGAGAGAGTGGGAGAGGGGAAAAAAAAGGACGAGTGGGATGGATAAAAATGGACCACAATCAAACAACATTTGCATAATGTGGCTTTTGTCCCCATTTCAGCCTCCTTAACTCGCATCTCATTTGGCTGGCTGACTGTCGGGGTGCGATAAAGGGGGTCCGCCGAGTCCCAGGCTGCCTGCCGGGCCCCCGGGGAGCGCTCGCCACAGGGGAGATTAATACCAGCCCCCCTCGTCCTCTGAGCCCAACCGAGCCGGGGCCCCAGACGATGGGGAGATAGGTGACTTTCACCAGCACCCCCTTCCCACAACACCCCCAGCCCCCCCCCCCCCACCGATTCCCCACCCTCAAGCCCATGATCAAACAAGCCAGGGTTAGATGACAAGGTCAGGGGCGCTAGCCTGGGAGCGCTGGGTCCGTGCCCTGAGCCCAGCCTGTGTGTTTGTGCATGCAGAAAGCCTCCAGCCCAGCCCAGTGCAGCCTCCAGATAGCAGGCGGCTGACTCTGGAACAGGTCCGAGGTGCTGGACGCACGCCAAGCGCGGGGCCCGATCCTTTTCTGGAATCAGCTGCTCCGTGCGCCTGCACACCTGTTCCTGGGGTAGAGGTGGGGGCCCCCGCAGCTTATCACTCACTTTGCACAATGCAGTTCCGAGCGCAGCCTTCCTCCCTATCTCCAAACATCACCACTGTCTTTAATTAGAAATCTCATTTCAAATACATATATTCCATATTTCTATTTTCCATATTGTTTTTTTCTTTTTCTTCGTCTTCCCCCTTCTCGGGAGCTGGCTGGCCCATTCTCTTTGATTCCCGGCTGAAGGAGAAGGGAGGCAGTCTGCCTGTTTCCCAGAATGCCGCAGGTTTATCTCCCCTCAGCGCTTCTTATCTTTATTTGGTGGGACGCCGCGTGACGAACAAGAGGAGCACACTTTCCCCCAATCTATTCACCAGCATGAAGTATTGGAGGAAGTATTGTCTACATTAGTGTTCACTTTTTGCTGTTCTGTCTGTGGTGAGAGGAAGGGGGAGGGGGAGGGGGGTGGGGGTTGGCACAGTCAGAGAGAGCCAAGCTGGCAAGCAGGTAGGGGGTAAAGTGTGTGTGTGTTTGTACTGTATGTGTGTGAGTAAGCGTGTGTGTGTGTGTGTGTGTGCGCGTGCATTGAGACTTGCATGTGAATATTGTGTGTGTTTGCTAGAGAGATTTTTGGCTGCATCTGTGTACCTGTGCGAGTGTGTGTGTGTGCAGGTTGGCTGAGCAAGCCTCCTATGGCCCACTCTAGAGACAAATAAAGGGGTATGAGGAACAAAATGGATAATAATGTTATCACTGAGCACAAGAAAATAACACTTTCTCACTCTCTCTCTCTCTCTTCTTTTCTCTCCCCCATCCCTCCCTCTACCTCTCTCTCCCTCCCCCTCTCTCTTTCGTTCACTCTCTTTTCCTGGCTTCCCTGCAGTGTACACCTGAGAGATATGTATTTCCTGATGGGATGTGACACTCCCTTTGTTTGAGGGTCTGCAGAAGGAAATGATATCTCATCTCTCTCTCCCTTTCCCCCCTCCTGAGAGTGTATTTTTGGACAGGTCATATGTTACACGCGCACAATGGGCTTGTCAAGTGCCCATATAAATGCAATTTCCCTGATTCAGGCAATTACCTTGGAGTGGACGGCGATGACTGTTCCCCAGTCAGTGTGAAGACATCAGGAGATGAGCAGATGGCAGCGGGCCCTCATGACGGGGGGCTTCTTACCACTCACTCGTTTGTACGCTCGCTCACTCGTTCGCTCGCCATCTCCAAGGGACTGTTTGGAGGTCTGTCCACTCCACACACCACCAGCGCTCGCCATTTACCAGCAATCATGGCAACCTCCCGCAAGGAGTGCGAGATTATGCCATATAGCCAATTTAAGAAACCAACCCATCCTCAGCGCAGACCATTACTTACTCTGTCACCGCTCTAATGAATTCTGCAGCCACGCTGCATCCTGCCTCTCACATTTGAGTGGATTCTTGTGAATGCGGGAGGCATTAGTGTAAAGTTTCATCAGCAGTCATCAGAACTAGCGAAAATGCCAGGAGAGGGAACTTTTCTCCCCTGTGGCAGCACTCCTGTGTGTGTGTGTGTGTGTGTGTGTGTGTGTGTGTGTGTGTGTGTGTGCTGCTGAGCAGGGGACTCAGCAGTATTTGCTGGTGGTGCGACAGCAGGCAGAGGGACAATACCCAGCAGTCTCTCTGAGCCGAGGCCTTCTGTTGCCCACTGGAGGAGTGTGTGTGTGTGTGTGTGTGTGTGGAGGGGGGGGGGTTGGAGGTAGACTGGGGCAGGGCCTTATATACATGAGCTGTTTGTCACAGGATGCAGGAAACATCCAAAGAAACTGTCACTTCAGCAATCCCCTTCGTGCATTGTGAGAACAGAGGCATGTCATCGTCTGCTCCAATACATTAGTCACTGTCAAATGTCGCGTCACCTTAACCTTTGTGTGGGAATTCAAGGGATCAGTGCATCTATGTAATCCCTGTCAGGTATATTTTTTACATGTCAAGTGGGACATCACTTTAATTTGGACAGAACTGATATAATGTTGCCAACTGTAACTTGTAAAGAATATGAATCTTTCCTCATGTGTCCCCTTTAGGAGCCCTCAGCTCTGTTGCACACCAGCATGAGGCTTCCATTGCCTAACACTGTGGGGAGACTTCAGACTTAGGAGTCACCTTTTCCCAGGTGATGAGATGCTGTCTATGAGCCTGTGGGCATACTTTCATTACCCCCCATCATTTGCCTCTCCCAAAAGCTTTGCCTTGCTTGACTGCATCCCTGACTATCATCAGAGATTGACCATGGAACAACAGCCAGCAGTAAGGGCTGTGTAAACAATTACCAACTTATCACACAGCCCAAGAGCAGTCAAGCAAGGTATTATGTTGGGATATTGACTATTAAACTCCAAGGGCCTTCTTTGGGCCGTTATTTTCCAAGCTGACAAACTGCAGGATAGATACTGTTATTTAGCTCCCTGTGCTGATCTTAATCACAATCCTTCTGAATTGTAGCGTGGCTTGACTTTGTGATATCCTAATGAGATCTGGGAGAGTGGTGCTCTGGGGGAGCTGTGGCCCAACTGTGGCCCAACACTGGCTTGCTGTGATGATGGGTAGTGGGATTAGGAGCCAGAGAGCTAATGGCCTGGATGGAATCTACAGAGGAATGACATTAAGATCATTAAGATCAAGACCATCCCTGCAGTAGTGTTGGGTTGCACCATACCTTAGTCAGCTGCTATAGCCTAGCTCTGCCACAAACCTCTCATATGTCATGCCATACAACTCTCTCTCTCTCTCTCTCTCTCTCTCGCTCTACATGTACATGATTATATATTTATAAACATGTATTCACATATGATCTGAAGTGTGAGACTGGCCAAACTCTTTTGCTTCCACTTTCCACCTACACCACAATCCTCTCTGCTAAATGTCACCTCCCCCTCCCAAGCGGACTGCAACCAACATCACAGGAGGCCCATGCCAGGATTGACTCTCCTTCCTAGACATCCATGCCAGGTCCGACTCTCCTTCCCTGAGGCCCTGCGACTGAAACCCCACTCACAATAGTACAATCAAAAATGTTACCCCATGACCCATCTCACTACTTGACTTCAACACTATGTCTGGCTGCTACTACACTGTCCAGCCATAACTCTTGATAACCACCTATGGATTGACTACCATATAATGTTATGGGACATCATTTTAAAACTATTAAGATGCTTAGCTAAAACCATTTGTACTCTATTATGGTTGCTACTGACTGTACATTTCCTGCATGACCCCTGGCAGTTGGGTTAGCCCCTTGGGTCGTGGACCTGCCCAAGGTTTCTTCATAGACTACCATAAGGCAATTTTTCCTTGCCCCTGTTGCTCTGTTGATGAGTGTTGCAGGACAGGTCACGGTACAGTTGGTGAGTGGTGTAAGCCACTAGCAACAGTACAATACAGTTATTGCTCCTACTGCTACTGGATCTTGCTCAACTGCATTGCCACAACAAAATCAAAGTCAGCTTCCACACTGAATTCAGTGGGTGAAAGGTTCAGAACCTCAGTGCTTGGGTTGCATTAATGAGACACATACTGCACAGGTGTTAGAAGTGTCTGAAGAGGGGTGGCCCATAACCCCTGAGTCAAGACGCTACGGTGCTCCCTGAACTTTAAAGCCCAGCTGTGTGTAGCTGCATCTTGTGCTGCTGGGCTGTGGGTGCACCAGACTGTCCTCAGACACAAGCCCTATAGTCTGAGGTTCCTTGTTTAGGCTAGACTGGCAATATTTTACTTCTATAATTATGTTAGTTTGCATGCATTCCATATGCTGATCTTCCATAAGCCAAACCATTTACAGTGGGCCAGTACCAAAAGGACCAACCAAATGTTCTTGCCTCTGAAGCACAATCAACAGTTTGCAGGTGTTTAAGCCAAATCTTGCACCAATAAGGTCAAAAAGCTAGATATTCCCTTATCTTGACAAATAAGTAGACAGAAGCCTACCTACTGATGTTTGCCAAATACACATGCAATAACGAGCTACAGTATTGGAAGAATCAATACTATCCCCTTCCAATGATCAAAAACTTTAGGCTATTTCAGCTGAATGCAGTAGAGGCCAATTTGAAAGATACTCTTTCCCTAAAATCTATGTTATGAAATTACAAAGAGGCACTTTGAGATTCTTCATCTCACAAAGAATGAGGAAACAGAACAACCAATAACACCCTTTCTCATGTAGAGCACAGTAAAGTGGAAAACTTGACAACCATTAGTCACAAAAAGACAGATGGTGCTCTTGCTGGCTGCGCTGTTAAGGGTCCCAAAGATAATTATGCAGAAGAGTCATAAACAAACACACAGGCAACTTGGCTTATGTTCTGTTCATAACTATTTATTTTTGATCCTCCACCAAGGTTAGCATTTATGTGAAGAAAAAGAAAGAAAGAAATGTATTAAAAAAAAAAAAAAAAAACCTTGATGGTTCAAATCTCAAGAACACAAAAATAAACAAGAAGTTTTAAATGATGCTGTGTGAATAGCTCGAAGTTGATCACAATATCAACCTGTTTGGCACAACTGAGAAAGGGGATGCTGCTGGGCCAGTGCAGCAGTAGTAAATCTGCCTCAGTAATGCAGGCACCAGCATAGTTAACTGAGAGACAGATGACCTCAGATAAAGCCCACAAGCCCACAGGAGGTGATGGAGACAAATAATGTGGAAACTTAAAGTCATGTCCAAACTTAATCAGAAGCGGAACCGTTAATCTTGTTTGTAGAGAAGTGGATGGGCAGCTGATGATGTTGGTCGTGGTATCAATTTCACATTCAGTCACATTAATTCATAGGCTAAAAGGTGACAAAAGGTAAAAGTATGTGTTGAGTAGTCTGAGTCAGCCGTGTGGAGAATGGAAAACAGTATAACATTAAAACAACGTCTGAGTCAAAAACAAGCTGCTGTCCATATATCTGCCATCTGAAACCAACAGCCGACTTGAGAGGTGAAAGGAGATGAGCTCTATCATAAAAGAAATGAGTGTAAATTGCCTGAAACGAGAAACTGTTACAGATGCCACTGAACGACAGTGTAACAATAAATTCCATTCTTATCTCTGAAGAACATGGCGGCTTGCTCCCGACACAGAGGAAAATGAGACGGGAGACGAGTAACAGCATCAATAAATCATTCTAGCCCAATGTTATTCCCTGGAGATTTCTCAAGGATTAAATTAAGCACTTCCATTTCCATCTACCACCTGATCGCGACGCATATAAATCCCAACGACTGATCAACAGCCTCTCCAGACACACCAGACCTTGAAGCAAGAGGCAGTACGAATCAGAGGGGGAGACAACGGGTTATCCTGCGTTTGACGAGAGGGAGGGGGGAGAGACTAGATGTGAAACGCGTTCATGCTTAAAAGTGTCCGCCTTTTGGTGGTGGTGGGGATTTCATTTTTGCTGCCACAACGACTTCAAATGCATTCTGTTGCGCGCTGGAGTCAAGGAGGAAGGAACTCTCGCTGCGGGAAGCTGTTCTCCTGTCTGAACTAAAACCGCTCCGCTGAGCGGGAGCTATCCAGTGCTGAAGTTGCATTTCTTCCCCCGTGCGAAACGCGGTGTTGCAGAACCACACCGATTGCGAGCGGTTTGCTTTTTGCACCGCGCAGGTGTCCGAATTTCTCCTCCGCTCCGCCTTTTCAGCCTGTTCTTCCTTGAGACTCCTGTGGACCCCGCGTTGAATGAAGCCAGGGCTCAGTGTTGAACGTTTGTTTCTGTGCTGCTCTCTAAAGATGCCAAGGTCTTTCCTGGTGAAAAAGGTGAAGCTTGATGATTTTTCATCCACGGACCTCGAGAGCTCTTACAGCAGGTCCAGGACTGATCTAAGCCTCCGGATTCACGAAAAAGGTAAATGATTGTAGCTCGTAAACTGTTGAAACGCACCTCTCTGCCACACTTGCACATGTTCCCCATATTTCGAGGTATACCATAACCAGCATGGAGTTATCACTCGTGCATGCTATCAGTTGTTGTGTTCATGATTAAATACTGATAACTTCTCGAAACGTCATTCACAAAAGAATACATCATAAATTACATGCAACAGATGCGTACAATGAGTTAAATGTTGGTAATGTAAAACTTCATCACTGACAATTTGATGGGCTACTAGTAGGGTGACGGGTCTTGTTTTCTTTCTCTCTCAGCACAAACAAATTAGAGAAGGAGAGATGTTTTTGTCCGTGTGTCGACTGACTTCTAGAGCTGAGCCACAGCTACAAAATCTGTCAAATGTATCTTGAAGTCGTTTTTTTCCCTTGCTGAACATGGGCCATGAAACGACGCTGAAACAACACATTTCTGTGTTAACTTCAGAATAGCAGTGATTTAGCGATTTAATTCTCTTCTGGTCCTACTTTGGATTTTGAATAATATTAAGTATTATTTCATATACTATGCAAAAAAAACTTTATTGGACTCATGAAATGGATTTGTATAGACAAAAAACACTATGTTGTCCGCACTGTGCAACGGTCAGTCAGGTGGCACGGAGCTTGTTGCGTGTTCCTGTTCTCAGGCGAGTTTCCTCTAATATGAATAATTGAACGGGCTAACCCCCTTGTTCTTTCTACTGTAGGATACATTAGCGAATACATCAGCCCGTCTGTTTATGATGGAGAAAGTGATGGTGCCATCAAAGTGCCCTCTCCGGAGCCCATCTATGATGGAATCCACAGCGATTATGGTGCACCTGACTCGGACCAGGCCGACAGCCCGCAGTCAGAAATCAGCTCCGGATACATTAACGGAGACAACGCGGTGAGCGAGGGATACACAGTGGATGCCTTCTACATCACAGACGGAAGATCACGACGGAAAGTAATTAGCAGTCCTCGGGCCATTCAGCGACATACATGCAACGAGTGTGGGAAAACATACGCAACGTCTTCCAACTTGAGCCGACACAAACAGACTCACAGGAGTCTTGACAGCAAGTTGGCCAAGAAGTGCCCAACCTGTGGTAAAGTGTATGTGTCTATGCCCGCGATGGCCATGCACCTGCTCACCCATGACCTAAAGCACAAGTGCGACATCTGTGGCAAAGCGTTCAGCAGGCCTTGGCTCCTGCAAGGCCACATGAGGTCCCACACGGGCGAGAAGCCCTTTGGATGTGCACACTGCGGAAAAGCGTTCGCAGATCGCTCCAATCTCCGGGCGCACATGCAGACTCATTCAGCGTTCAAGCATTTCAAATGCAAACGATGCAACAAGACTTTCGCGCTTAAGTCGTACCTGAACAAGCACTACGAATCGGCCTGCTTTAAGGGCGCATTCTCGCCACTGAGCTCACTTGAAGCATGACCTCTTCAGAGCTCACAGCAGACTTTTGTCCCACTGTGACTTTGGGGGGAGCCTCCCTAATCATCCTCTCCATCAACCACAATGGACACAGTAATAGCACAATTTTCTCTATTTTCCGCAAATTGAAACATGGAATAAAATTCGCATGCACTTAAAGACATGAACGCCGCTGACGTCTTCATAGACTCCTTGTGCTTGAATCACAATTTCAAACCATCAAACTCCATTGAGGATTTTAGTGACCTTTCAATCGTCTTTGTAACATTTTCTTTCATTATTGGATAGTATGTAGCCTACTTCTTCAAGTGGCCACACAAGTATTCGCCATTGAGGTAACTGTATTTATTTATTTATTTGTTTGTTTATTTATTTATTTATTTCCTCATTTTTGGTTAGTAGCCCTGTTTTGCACTTTATTTTGTGTCCTTGCCAACATTAATAACATGCCAAAGCATTTAATCCTTGAGAAAATATTTTCTTAATAAGTCTCTTTTGTTTTTGAAAAATTGCATGCAAAAAATGATGAATTCTATGCCAATAACTTGAAGCTTATGATTTTGCCAAAATTTAGATAGTATCAGTGGGCAATATTTCTTGGGTATCAAGAGGGTATATAAAGCAATAATCCTTAATGCATGGTATTTTTGAAA
>JAVQKI010220843.1:0-10329 GCA_036025975.1 Nematalosa erebi
TAAAGAAAATACATTGGCTCCTTCTTATAATGACCAAAACAACGATTAGCTTTTAACTACAAATAACCTGTGGTATGACTACCAAGACATTTCTTATGGACAAAACTTTTAATCAGAAAGGAAATGATCATGTACAGACTGGCATTATCACTGGAGGAAGCAGACAGAAAAATTATCCTGCAGCCAATAACGATCTCGTGGAACACTTACTGATGGCTTTGTATGGATCAACTGTATTTCTAAATACCTCATGTGAGGACAGAATGTTCTTCATGTCCTACAGAGACAATGACTCTAAATACAAAACTGATGCAAAACTGCTGCATTCTCAATCTCTGGGTGTCCTCAGTTGATGGTGAGAACATCACTCTGGATCTCATGGCTCAGCTGTGTCTGCAGGTCACTCAGTTTCTTCTTTAGTACGGCGAGGGCAGACAACACTATGGTCTCTGGCCGGAGTGAACCACAGGACTCCACATTATAATAAAACCTGCAATGGATTTGGAAGATGTCAGGCAGTTAATGCAATTTGTTAACTTGGCATTATGTGATTACTGACCACATTCAGTTGTGCAGAAATTAATACAAATGGCACACCGAAAATGTAGCCATCTGAGTCAAAGGCATTTTTCTACAACCTTTTACCAAAAGTGTGGGAAAACACTGAATCCACCACTCACCTATCTGGTTTGCCATTTGGGTCATATGGAGCTTGAACCTCATCTTCCTCAATCTCAGAGTATTCACTCTTTGGCCTAGCAGAAGACACAGGAATAGGTGAATACAGACAGACAACAGATCACCACAATTTTACATCACACCATTCATCATCATATTCGGTCAACTATTAAGGTAGAGACGCACCATTCCTCTGGGCGGGGATATACGGTGTGTCTCAGTGCGTTATCAGGGTCATATTCAAAAGCCACGCCAGCTGTGGGGTTCCATTTGGCATGCTCTTTTCCAAAGCCCTTCTTAGCAAATGCCCTCAGACGCAATTCTTGACCCTTTCGAAGTTTGACAATTAAGATGTCTGTTGGAATCAAACCAGGCACAGGAGAGCATAATAAGTCACCTGACCCAAAAAATGACAGAGAAATAACCGAAGATCAGCATTGAAAAAAAGAAAGGTCTCTACTCACCATCCTGTTCTACATAGTCATTGGGATCATTGTCTCGACTCCTTGAGGTCACCTAGGAGGCACATGCTACAGACATGAATGCATTGCTCTACACAGAACTGCATATACTGGCTATGGCAAGACATTAGCTCTCACTTACAGGTATCACGCGTGGATTGTTGGATAATAGGTCTCTGGACGTTACATGGCGTGTCTGGTCCTCTGTGCAGCGAACATCCAGGGTCAATTCAACGGAGCATTCAGGGCAAAAGTCATCACATGTACAGTCCTGCAGTGGACATTCGAAAGAATACAGATGACTGAGGGGGAGTTTACAATATAGCCTATCTATTGTCAGACATAAAAGTCTATGCCACTAATATACATAAAACTGTTATTCTCCAACACGTACCCTGGAATACTGCATCTTATCCACGATGTCATCACTGGTGAGGGGGATGAGGCCTAGAAATTGATAGAGATGTTAACCGAAGATTTTACGGTATGTTCACCTTAAAAATTAAGGTGTATGCAGACGAGCCACTTACCCACTCTGTGGGCTATGAACTCATCGTGGAGAACAGAGGAGTTGGCATCGATTTGAATCCAGTCAATTGCTACGGGCGAGACAGAGATCGCTATGAGGTATTTGCTCAGCTTGGTTCAATGGTACAATTCACAGGTACAACATCAAATTCCTTACCTATAGTTGGAACCTCCGACATAAAAACGCGCCTGATGGAATTCGCCACCCTGCAAGGATTCAACATAACTTAACACTGATCTGACAACTTAACAACTGAACACAAAGCCCTATTTCATGGCGCGACAATGAAGACCATGAAAATATTCAACACAGTGAAAGGAAAACATGAAGGCAAGGGAAGAAAAATACAACATGCAGTAAACAGAAAACACAATAGCAATTCTGAAGTTAAGAATCAACACAACCAATGCATACATGCTTACTGACACCAACATGCTAACGGTAACTGGACCAATAAACACTCACGCTAGATCGGTATTCTCGATGACAAATTTTACATTCTCATCAGACAGTTCCGTGATTTTCACTGTCGGTTGGTTGGCATAGGGCATTTTGAACGAAAAGGTTTATGAAATATTGAGAATAAATACACTATACATGTAGCAAACACTTCACAAAAGCGGCATTCAGTTTCTAATTGGCTGCGGAGCTATTGCATCCAGGTTAAAGTGCATTACGTATATCCGGTATATTGCTACTATTAAACCAAGTAAATAAAAGTTCCTATGAAAACTCCCATTTAAGTTATTTCCATAACTTAACTTATTTCCGACTCCATTAACTCACCCACTGTGTTATTTTCCGAGAATATGGAGAGAAAATAGCCACGATCTCATGGGAAATATACAAGTCCATTTTATTGAAGAATTCCAACAGAGGGCAATGCTAATGTAATGCATTTAATATTATTTAGCAGGAACTTTACAGTGGTATGATGGAAAATGCTCTAGAGTTTGGGATGAATGAAGTGGAGATGAAGGGGTTGTCATGTGAACACTAACAGTTGTGACCCAACTGGAAAAAACAAAAGAGCATGGTACTACTATCTTTACAGTTTCTTTACAGTTAAGAAAGGATGCAACGCACATCAACCCCTGCTTAAAGGTTGCTTTCAAGTAAAGTGACAAAAATCATCAGTTGGGCACACATTCATGGTGGGAAAAGACTGTGACAGATGTAGAGGTGATGCTGGATACTGCACTACTTCATCTCCTCTGGTTAAGCCCGGTCATGTTTTTCAGCTGTAAAGAGAGGTAAAGAGGACCAGCCACAGTTATTGACTGTCAGCTCTTACACTTTAATGTTATATTACTTTACAGTGTTACTTTGCAAACTCCTCATATTCAGTGGACTAAACATTTCTGGTATATATGCAAAACATGCATGGAGAATACGGATCACCATTTTTACCACTTCAAATGTCAAATTCATGAATTGAGAGAGTAATGAGAATATAATGATTAATCCACAAATCTGTCTGTGAAGATTCTCATTCTTCCAGATCACGGTGGTCATAAGTGCTAGGTTGTAGGCAACTGGACTTCTTGTTGGAGCTTCAAGATGTTTCACCTCTCATCCAAAAGGCTTCTTCAGTTCTGATAACTCATGATTGAGACCCAGGATATAGACCCCTAGACCACTAGCGGTGGAGCTGTGATCTGTAGGCCACATGTCTCGTGGTGTGACAGTAGGCAATGTAAAGATCAAGCAGCCCTGCGCATGGATGACAAAATGGGCTAATGGCTAGCTGCCTGGCTGGCTGGCTGGCTTGCTAAATGGGTGGAGCTTTTTTTAGTAACACCTAGACCCATAACCCAACCCCGGGACCCGCAGGCTTTTGGTCGACCCACACATCACTACTGCGCAGGGCTGCCCGAACTTCTGTGATCTTAAATACACCTAAACGGTCATGAGTCAACGTGTGAATTCACATCCTTCACCTTCCCTACCTTAATAACTCACTCTAGTTCACACCTTGTTAAGATGTGAATTCACACCATGGATGTGGTACCATGGTGGTGTGATTCACGTGACCCTTTCAGCTCCACCGCTAAAGGTCTCCCTCATGGGCCTCCATCATCATTCTCAGAACTGAAGAAGCCGTTTGGATGAGACGTGAAATGTCCTCAAGCTTCAACGAGAAGTCCAGTTACCTATAGCTTAGCACTTATGATAATCTACAAATCATTAGTTACTGCCATGTGTGTAATATGTGAAGATGAAAAAGAGGTCGATCTGAACTTAGAAACTTACTGTAATTGCAGCTCCCATAAGTCCTTGTGCCACTGCCTCACCAGTGGACTGTACCTGCAGGACACAGGGAATTCAAAGCACACATTTATTATAAGAATACATACTGTATAAATATTAAGGATCAAGGAGTTTATTTGTCGCATACATTGAAGTACTAATGTAAGAGCATAAATTAGAGTATTAACTCAATAAAAGAGAAAAAGAAAGATACAGGAAAAAGCAAAAGCAAATAAATAAATGGGCATTATGAGATCAGAATCCATGTAGCCTACGGACGTAGACATTGTAAGTCAGTTTGTATCCAGTGTACATACCACTATAGTGTAACGCCGAGGCTACCTGTGCCTAGCCAACTGTTCTATTTGTGGTTAAGGTTTGACATTTTGTTGGGACACCTCCTATGCCCATTGCCTAGGTAGAGTGTATAGGCAATAAACCTGTCTGGGTGGCGTAGGATAACCCTTTACCTCCGTCTCAGTCTTCCATCCTTGACGTTACCACTTAACCCTCAGTGTTACAGTATTTTAGAGGAGAAGGGGGTACAGACACATTTCCAATAATTACATCTTGTTACGCATCATACCTGTTTTGCTGTACTAGCCATGTTGACTACATCCTGGATACGGTTGTCAAGGAAGGTCCAAGTGTCTTGGAAGTCAGGTGAGGAGTCCTGCAACATCACCAACTCTGTAGTATTATAGATCCCAGTCAGTGCTGCCCTTTTGGTATACCAGTTCATCTGTGTAATTTCAAAACAAGAAAAAGGTCTTATGATGATTTCAAATGATGACCAGACTAAGATTCTTCAGCTAAGAGATAATGGTGGCGCATGAATCTTGAGTTGCAAACAGTATGATTGAAGAGGGACAACATTAGGTAGCCAAAATGCAAACTAGGCTACTCACATCTGTAGACCGATCACCTGCATAGTACCAGATGTCATCCATCAGTGTGGACAGATGCTTTAGACTGTGTGGGATGTTATGTGGGAGAATCAGGATACTCATAGCCTAAAAAACAAGACAAAGGCATACATTAAGTTTGAGGATAACAAATAGTGATGCTGACGATAACCTTCTGTGGCATGTCATGCAATGATACCTGTGGCCAGGTGTCGATGTATGGGATATGCATCCTCAAACGTGTTTCAACTGCATCCCGTAAAAACTCGGCCGTTTTCTTTGGTCTGCAAGAACACAATATGCTTCAATAAAACAACACACTAAAATACAAAATCTCATTCACTAAAGTCCTGTCTAATATATTTTTATCCTATAGGAGGCTTTTCAAACAGCACAGACAACAGAAAGTTTGCGTTCATTTTGTTATTATGACCAGTGCCATAAAAAGAAATAAAATCTACTGGATCATACTCTCTAGAACATACAGACAGAGGACTGTAAATTAGTTACAGTCTGCATCTTCACACTGGATGCTGGGAAGAGGAATTTGTATATTGCTAGAAACCAGCTAAACAGAGGAACAAACACAACAAACACAGGGAAATGGACCACCTATTGAACAGTACTGCTAATAAACACATATTCCAAGGTGAGAACATACTCAGCTTGACCAAGCTGGACCTGCTTGTGCTGCTCTGCCAGGACTTCTGTGAGCTGTGCATTACATTGGCCAACAAAGTGAAGGACCAGGTCCCCTGCTCCATTATAGAACATTCCGGTAGTGGCAGATGATAAGCCCAACGTCTAATACACAAGGCAATCAAAGGAAATTGAATCAGCACTTATAGTGTGTGTTCATTATTTAACTGAACTACATTCATCCACCCATCTCTATCTACTAACCTCTGCTCCTGCTGCAATAGCCTCAACAGTCCATCCGTACTGCGGGACAAAATCTAGGGCTGCCGTAAGGATGCGCTCCGCAAGTTGCTCTTCAGTCTCATAGTCTTCATTCTGCTCTCCACTCTGATCTTGGTAGCTGGGGTTGAAAGAAAGGCATAAAAGATGTGGGATGCAAGTATCCAGGTTAATTCAAAACGGTGAGTGTAGTGACCATTAAAAACTGCACCAGAAAAAACATCCATCTTGAGTGAATACTGACGCAGCATGAGCCTATCCCAAAATGTTTGTCAAGAGTATAAACTGTATAGTTGATAGCTCTGCTCGTCTTTCATTTGTTTTTGGCAAGTGGTTGCGGTCATTTCAAATGTGCATTGTATTATCTTATGTTTATAGTACTGTGATCAGTGAAAGTATTTATCTATCTATGGACTATGTTAGTGGATGTTTTTGAGTTATGTTTTGAAGCTTCACTCTGGTATGTTGTTTGTTTAAAACGTTAAGTCATTAGTGGGCATTCAGCGCTAACCTTGTGTTCTGTTTTCCTGTTTCTGTGGCTCCTTCTGACGCCTCATGTGTGGAAGCTGATGTCCCGTCATCTGCAGATGCAGATGCAGATGTGTCCTGAGCTGAGGAGTGGGCCTGGTAATGCTCATGGTAAGTGGTAGAGGAGGAAGATGAGGGATTCTTGGGGTCATCTTGATGCCGCAGCAGGGCAGCACAGTGCAAACCCCTTCTGACACTGCTGCACTGAGGACTGGCAGCTGTCTGCACTGCCACTGAAACAGAAGGTAGGCTAATGTAGCAAGTAAATGCTGAATGAAGAACAGGCTTCTGAGATGATGCCTGAAAACACTAAAGACTTTTGTCCAGGCATGCAGTAGAGAGATTTAATAGGTAGGCCATAAATTTTAAAACCAAAAGAAAAACGGATATTAAATTTCCAGAAAAAAACCCGTTCTGCGCTGTGCTTTCATTTGCTTTTTTGCAAGTACAAAATATGACTAAAGTGTCAGGCAAAAGCAAATCTGACGAACGTCTAAAGTTGACTGATGAGAACTTACCTAATGGTACGCCCCCTCCTCACAGCAAGCGAGCTAATTTTATCCTGACATACAACAAATGCTTAGACACAACTGTTTTTGTGAGTATTAAACTGGACGATAATATGCAACGTTAGTATGCCACAAACAGTTTGCTCGTGTGAATACTGTCCTTCAGTGTAGGATAACCTTGCTCAACAGCAGATGACATTTAGCGACATGCCATAAAGCTACTGCTAGCCACATTAGCAAAATAAGCTACCCACCGAGTGTTGCACTGCTGAAAGCTTCGTTGCAAGTGCAAGTGCAAAATATCATCATATAATAATGACAAAAGCATTCTCAAAACTTACCACTGCCCAGACTTCGCAAGGCCCTTCCAGCTCTTAGTCCTCTTAATAGCGCCGCCATGTCCAAATGGAACTTCGCGTTCCGTTTATTTTTGCGTAGGAAGTATGCGACCGTAAGCTTGAACGTCACTAGTGAGCAGCAGCAGTGGCGGTAGTGAGGGTGTTCGATTTCTCGGTTTACAGCGGTGTTATTTCGCCTGTCCAAACATTTATTAGGTAAGTGTGAAATTCGCCTTACGGTATACTAATTACAGCCTGATTGTTAGTCTATTCTTACAGTAGAACTTGTGAAAATCAGTAGGACTATGTTTCTGAAACTATGAAAATGATTTTGTGTGCTGCGTCACGTTGTCGCTCTGCTGTAAGGCTTATTATACCACTAGCACTTAGCCACCGTGAGCAGTTTCTTTACAGGGATAAGTACAGTGTTGTCACTTAGACAATATGTCTGAAGAAATTATTAAGTGTGTGGAAGATAGTACTTCGTGTACACTTCTAGCTTTGTATGAGTTGAAGTTATGGGTTATGGCAGATGTAGCTAATCTCAAAGTTTCCTCTACGCGGCATTGTGCTCGAATGTTCTTTGTTTACATGACCGGCTAGTCAAATGTGGCACGCATGGCACTTTGTGTCCTGTCTGTAGTTCGAGCATTTGATGTTCAGAGAGCAAATCTTTTATTTAGTACATGATACAAGGCCTCGGTTCAAGGACAAACTAGTTGTCATCCACGTTAGGGTTAATATGGCTGCTTGAGATAGCAGTTTGATAACCTGCAGTCCTGGACTCTTCTGATATGACCGACAGCTTTCTAGCCTTCTGTGTTATTTTAAGGGAATCCATTTGTGACCACTGTATGGAGGACTTATATTCAAACGCTTTGATACGCTTAGAAATGGCCGATTTGGGGCTGAAAGCAGGCGACCGGGTCCTGTTTGTGTGGACGCAGCCATCGTCTCCAGCGCTTCTGAAGGAGTTTGCAGAGACTCTTGGGGGTCTTGTAGGTGAACAGGGACGTCTGTCAGTAGAGAATATGGAAAGACTGGTGTTGTGTGAGTATGGAGCATTGGACTTGTATGATATGGAACACATTCCTGTCATTTTTCTGCATAATAATTTCCTGTTTTTATAATTCGCTAATGTTTCACCGCAGTGCTGTATGGCTCTTCATGTGTGTATGTTCTCTTCTCAGCCTCTCACGCAGCATCCAGCTATGATTGGGTTCTCTCGGGACTCCTCCCTGACAGCTCGCACATCCACAGCTCTGAGTTACTGGAGGAGATGGCTAGGATCTTGAAACCTGGAGGGAAGCTCATTCTGGAGGAAGCAGTTACTGGTGAGAAGTGCATGTGTAATTCATCTTAACAAAATACCCACCACTTGAAAAAAAACGATAATTGATTGATGCAGCCATTGTAGGTAAACACATAATCCTATATGTACATTTTTATGACTCAGTATTGAAAAGCATTGCCAAGATTTTCAAGTGGGAAAAGGTCACAGTACACGTACTCAGAGATATGCCCCACAATATTGGTCTGGTACATAATAGGTGATTACGTGAACTTGACAAGTTACCGAAAAAATAAGTTGAAATGCTTGTATTGACTGACTGAGGGATGTTGCAGCTGTTTAGTAGTTGCAAGTAACCCCAGCATAAGAAGCGGAGAAAAAAAAAGTGCTTTCTTTTCCACCAGGCTCTGAAGCCAATGGTGTCCGAACATCAGAGAAACTTATGTCAGTCCTGAAGCTATCAGGTCTGATCTCAGTCACTGAGGTAAGCACAGGAAGAGCCCTGGTCATGGAATTCCAAACACTGTGTGCCTCCAGGTTTTTCACGAAACATGCCCTGTTTTCAGGTTAAAAAAGAACCTCTGAGCACAGAAGCCATTACTGCTCTACGAACAGCCACAGGCTTCCAGGGAAACACTCTGTCCCGGGTGCGCCTATCAGCAGCAAAACCCGATTATGAGGCAGGCTCCTCCAGCCAGCTCAAGCTCAGTTTTGCCAAGAAAACCCCCAAACCAGGTTGAGTTTCTATGGTCTTTAGTGCAAAATTATTATGTATAATTTTTTATTTCCTGGGATTTTTAAAATCCTGAGCTGCATCGCTGTTTTAGCAGAGAAGCCAGCCCTTGACCCAAGTGCAGCCAAACTGTGGACTCTGTCTGCTAATGACATGGATGATGATGATGTGGTGCGTAAGTTTCAAGATCAGAATTCTCATTGAATACCCCTAGTTCTATCCATCATCTGATGGCTAACCTGTCTTCATGGTTAATCTGCAGGACCTGATGGACTCAGATGCTCTTCTTGACGCTGATGACCTGAAGAAACCTGACCCATCGTCTTTGAGAGCCCCCACATGCGGTGAAGGGGCGAAGAAGAAAAAGAAGGCCTGCAAGAACTGGTATGGGAAGGTTGTCAAGGTTCAAGAGTTCCTCTTTAATGTGCATGCAAAAAAGATGATAAATAGGTTCAATGCCGTCTCCATCTCTCCCTAGTACTTGTGGACTCGCTGAGGAGCTAGAGCAGGAGAGCAAGGGAGCTCAGAAAGTCAGCCAGCCAAAATCTGCCTGCGGAAGTGTGAGTACCATATAGCATCAGTAAGTGGTGAGATGTCTGTCTTGCACCTTCAACTATAGCTGTATATAATGGTGTTTTTTTTTTTTTTGCAGTGTTATTTGGGCGATGCCTTCCGATGTGCCAGCTGTCCATACCTTGGGATGCCTGCTTTTAAACCAGGGGAAAAAGTGCTATTGGATAAGATGCAGCTTACTGATGCATAGTACCTAGTTCTGTGGCCCAGTCTACATTCCAATTCATTCCCCCACCTTTACACCATCCCATGCCAGCATAGGTAGAAAGGCCAGAGCCACACCATACATTTCAGGAATGTTTTGAGTTGTATTCGCTGTGGTGGCACAGAGGAAATCAAATGAGTAATTCTCTGATGGTACCAGGCCTGTATTTGTTTCCCCATCACTCAATTGCCATACATGATGAGTTTCCAAAGTTTTGTTTCTGTAATGTACATAGCTTAAGTCAAGGTGGACTTATTGAACAACTCTGTACAGTACGTAACTGCATTCTATATCAATATTTGCAATCAATCTACCAGCAAAGTCTTATGCTGACCTTATACATTTTGTGCACGGTTACAGTATAAAATTCTCTGTTGATCACTGCAAAGTACGGTAGTGAAGAATCCAACC
>JAVQKI010220873.1:0-11431 GCA_036025975.1 Nematalosa erebi
CACCTCACATAAGAGTAGATCTCTCACACCACCTCACAATAAGGAGACTAGATCTCTCACACCACCTCACATGAGAATAGATCTCTCACACCACCTCACATGAGGGTAGATCTCTCAGGCCACCTCACATGAGAGTAGATCTCTCACACCACCACACATGAGAGTAGATCTCTCACACCACCTCACATAAGAGTAGATCTCTCACACCACCTCACAATAAGGAGACTAGATCTCTCAGGCCACCTCACATGAGAATAGATCTCTCACACCACCTCACATGAGAGTAGATCTCACAATAAGGAGACTAGATCTCTCAGGCCACCTCACAGTGGACTGACTCTTCCAACAACGACACAGAGAATCACTCAGTACATTAAACGACACCACACACGACACTGTGAGTTAGTCAACACATACAGACACAGACACCAGCAATCCTCCTTTTCCAAGAGTCAAACTCCAAAGAAAACAGTCGACATAACAGCTAGGTCTCGCAAGTAGTGCAATAATGGTGTCAACAGTCTACGGGGGAGTTAATGACAATTGAATGACAATTTTTTTTCAGTGTCAGATTAATTCATGTGATGAGCAACTCTGGTTAAGTTGCCCTACGGGCCCACCGTGAGTCTTTATGTCATAAAGCCCAATATGGCAAAGACCCGTGTTAGCGTACATGTCTGCGTTTAACATTATGACAGGAGTATGGAGCATGTTTCTTTGCCAGACTCTGACTGTGTCTCTAACTCTGTGGGCCTACAGGATGGAGTTGGATGTGGTTGAAAGTAGCTAAATTATGAATGAAAAAATAAAAACATATTGTGATAAATTTTTAATTTAAACAAATTTGAATCTGCATACCAAAATGTTGCCGGCTCTTTGTTACATCTAATCTGAGAGAGAGTGGATGATATTTAAGGCCTATACACATATCCACAAACACACATATCCACACACACACACACACACACACACACTCATGTGAACTCTGATCCAGGCAGCTGGGGTAAATTCCAGTAAATCCTGACTGGGGGCAGCAGGCAGAGAAGATTACACACACACACGCACACACACCTAATTCTTCACCTTAAAGGACCCTCCAGACACATACAGTAGACACACACATACACACACATATACACACACACGCACACACTTAATTCTTCACCTTAAAGGACCCTCCAGACACATACAGTAGACACACACACACACACACACACACACACACACACACTCCTGCCTCACTGTCCAGTAATGGACCACAGCTTGCCTACATGCATGTGCCAACCCGTGCCACACACACACACACACACACACACACACGCAGAGAGTCAAACATGCAAATGCACACACACCAGCATGTGACCACACTGATCCTCTCATAGACCATAAAAACATGCAGAAAGTTCTAGAACATCAACATATTTACTGACATGGGCACACTCTGTGTACACAAACACAATGGAGCTCTTTCAATTAGCCACCCGTGGCTCGATCAGTGAGCGCTGGGCTCCCAGGCAGCCAATGAACAGACCCCCTGCTCAGCGCCTGTCTTTACTACATGCTCACTGGCCATGCTAAAAAGGCACTCAGCTTTGATTGTCAACTTAAGCTTGTTGGGCTAACAATAAGCCCTCCCCCGTCAATATTCCCGCTGGCTTCATCCAGCACTTTCTTTCTTTCTTGCCTTTCGTTGTTTCTCTCTGTCTGTCTGTTTCCATGCTCCTCTCTCTGCGTGCAAGACGGAAAAGAGGTGTGGAGTGGATGCGCCCACCATTCCCGTTTCCGCCAACAGGACCTACATTCTTTAGCTACTCAGCTCCAACTGGCGCATGAAATGATTTAATGAGAGCCAAAAAGCCGCCTGTTTCTCTCTGAGGTTGAGACACACACATTTGATGTGTTGCTTGATGTGATAATAGGAACTGATTACATCTTCATAATAACAATTCACATGCAAACACAAAGATGTGTGTGTGTGTGAGAGAGAGAGTGTGTGTGGGTGTGAACAGTTGCGTGAATGCACAGAAAGTGAGTGTGAAGACAGAGAGACAGAGAATGGGAGCCAAAACACACCTTATATATACTGGCACTGTGTGGCTTGGCTGGGGGCAGCCGCGGTGGCGATGTCTGACACGCTGGGTGTGGGTGAGACGGACTGGACGGTCGGTTGGGCCCCACAGACCTGCGGAGAGGTGAGACATATGCAGTGTGTCAGCTCCATGCTAGTGGGTGGTAGCTTTCTATATCAACATTAGCATAGCGACGCTCTTTCATCCAGGGACCTCTGTCTGCTTCCTCTCAGGAATCCGATGAATTATGAGCTATTCAGGTTAATTTGAGATAATTTGAGTAACTGTATCAGTGCTTAATCACTCTCATTTATATGCTAGAGAATGGACCTCATTTCACTCATTAGTCTTGGGTGGGTAATTAGGTAAAATAAAAAAAATGCAAATGAGAGATTCTCCTGGTCAATTAAACCCCAATAATAAGATTAACTGGATGTAGTGAGGGTCCCCTGGGGCAGGTGAGAGAAGCGGTGGGTTATTGAGTGATGGGACATATGCTGCTGTCAGGGCAGAGGACGGAGGGGCTCGCAGGTGGAGGCTGGTGTTGGAGGAGAGGTGGAGGCCTACCTCAGCTTCTCAATGGTGCTCTTCTTGTTGGCAAACAGGAGGCTGACCAGGGTCTTCCTCTTAATGCAGGCGATGACGCCAACTCCCACCAAACACAGGAAGGCCACCAGGATGCCAAGCATCAAACCCCCATTATCTGCCCACGGACAGGGGTGGGAAATCATTAGACAAGCAATACGCTTTTATTGTGACAGGATAGCAGACACAGGATGTGACTGGAAAGGTGGCTGGGGTCGGGAAATGAGGTTACACTCGAACCCGAGTCCCTTTGGGCGCCTGCTTGTTTTTGGTACAGAACGCAAAAAGCTCCAAAAATATGCCCCCAAAATATAAAAACCAACATCAGCATGACACATGGAATATTACACTGAGGGACTTTCAATGTCAAAAAGTGCACGGTGAAGAGCACTAATATTGAACCATTACTTTACTGACATCCTCAACTGACTGAACATTGACTGAGTATTGATGACTGCCTGATGGCCATCTCTACTGAATAGCGCACTCACTGATTGGCTGATCAATAGGCTGGTTAACATACCTGCTAGCCTGACTGGTCCGCTGTCCACGCTGCCTCCAAAGCCGGCCTGATCACAGAGAGGCGGAGCCCAGTGAGCCTCACAGTGGCAGTTCTTATTGTTGTTGCAAACCTGCACACACACACACACGGGCCACGGAGGACAGATTAAAGCAACACTTTATAGCTTTGGATGTAAAACTAGCGGCCTAGCCACCTACACGCACACAAAACCCTCCAGACTAGTTTACAAAGCCTTACTGGCACTGCCAGAAGATTCTTATTGCTGTCTGAGGGCAATACAGTCAGCAATGATGCAGTAAAGCCTTTTCTATTGTTCTGTGATTGTTTTCTACCCTCTGCTCAGGCCTGCACAGTGCATATTCTGCATGGCTTGTGAGAACAGCGCTTGCGTTTATCCCCCCTTCATATGACTTTCATGCCTTTTAAATGAATTTGGAGATGATACCAAGATGACTAATCTCAAGAGGTGGCCAAAAGTTACACAGTGTTACTTTAAGCATATGACACTCAGGACATTATCACACTCAGCAAAACAACCCTTTACAAAAGCTCTGAATCAGCAACAGATCACTTGTGGAAGGTTGATTTTCTGAAATGGAAAAGTTGCTGAGCTTGGTGTTACTCTAGTGGAAACTGAAATGGAGACCATAATAATGATGATTAACACTAACAATGTGTCGTAATTGTCAACAATACACTTGAGCTCTTACTTGGCGTACATGGTGTACAGTCGGCTGGAGCAGACTCTCAAACAGACTATCCACCCAGCTTTGACACATAATGAAGAAAAAAAGAACGGTTCTCCACAAAGGCACATGAGAGGGGAACAGATCCATGGAGCGAGTGGGCGAGTGAGTGAGTGAGTGAGTGAGAACTGATCTCAGGCCAGTGTGATGCCACACGGCCGCAGCAGACAGCTGCAGATGGGAGCCAACACGCCCCATTGCCCATGTGGCATAACACTGAGCGCCAGCCTCCCCACTGTCACGCCGACAACCTGTTTCCACATGGCCTCAAACCCCTGGGCAGTGTAAAACAACTCTGGCTCCTCTCCTCTCCTCTCCTCTCCTTTTTCTCATCCCTCTCTTTTCTGTTCTTTTTTTCCTATAAAAAAAATAACAGACAACATCCCAGAGAATCCTCGCGTTGGGGCACGGGCTGGACCCGGCAGGAATCCCCTGTGAGGTAATCAGGAGCAGCTGTGCACCCCACCGCCGGGCCAACATCTTGATCCGATGCAGGCTTGTCTCGGCCCCGGTGTGTCTTTAATAGACAGGCTCTTCAAAAAGCCCTTTAAAACAAAATGGGGCAGCTGGAGACAAACCAGCTTGGATTTGGAGCCGCCGGAAGGAGGTCTGAGTTTGGCAAAGATGTTTTGATGTTCTCAAGAATGTTTTCCATTCATGCACTAGTCTAGGTCATAGATTTTGAATTGCACACTATAGATGGCTGTTCCATGGTACACGTATACCTCTATATATGATGCACTGACATGTTTGCTTTCTTAGCTTTTTCTACCTTACCATTGCACTGGGTAGCTTGGAGAGCTTAATTGAAACATGTGTGGACAATGGAGCCATCAATGTTCACTACCATCCACTCACAGGCAGATCCTGTTGCCTAGCTTAGTTGCCTTGGTGGATCTGTAGCACAGCTTTTGACATCTGATGACTTTGGATAAAAATGCAATCACAAAGCCCTGGAGTCTTTGGCTAAGAAAACTTTTCAATTCCGTCGAGTCATATTACATATTAAGTCAATATTCCCCTCTCCTGGCTGACACATCTCGTTGGCCGTGCAAGGGTAACTCAGTGTGGCGTGAAAAGACTTTTTCATTTCAGGCCAATGACGCCAACACACATAGGTGAAACACACTTGATAGTGAAATGTGATGTGTTAAAATATCCAGCACTGACAGAGGGCCATATTTCTATAGCTTGTCTTCACATTTCAGCACATTTCTGGACAAGGACGAGTGCCTTGGAGTCAAAGTATGATGAATAGGGCTTTAAGCTGAACACAAATGAAGCTATTACGCCTAATTGATCGAACCTTTCAGGAGCCTAGAAGATTGATTGGGTAGCATTGGAGCCCTTACCGTACATCACACCACTCTGACTACATAATGGCCAAGAAGGCAGCCTGTGTGACTGTGTGTGCGTGTCTGTGTATGCATGCGTGTGTATGCATGTGTGTGTGCCTGTGTGTGTGTGAGTGAGATAAAGAGAGAGAGTCTGTGTGTGTGTGTGTGTGTGTGTGTGATGGTGTGTGTGTGGGGGGGCTGTGAGTGTAAAGAGAATTAGAACAGCAGTCCCACATGGGGCAGAGTCGTGCCCTTAACTGATGATTGGAAGGCAGGTTCCAGGTTGGAGTTGGAATGGTGGCAGTCAGGAGACGGGGGCTTGAACACAGTCAGGGGCAGGCATGGGAGGGGTGTGTGTGTGTGTGTGTGTGTCTCCTGTGTGCTTGCATGAGGTCCACTGATCCCACCTCAAGCTGCTTCATGGCTCTCTGACTTCACTTCATGGCCATCCATACACCAACCGTGAAAATACAAGACAGCCAAGCTTAATCGCAAAAGGAAAAAATAAAACGTTCCATTCCCTTACAGTCCTGATTTGCCCATGCGAGAGACTGGGTTAATGAAAGGTTGCGTGTGCATGTACATGTGTGTCTGAGTGTGTGTATGTGTGTGTGTGTGTGTGTGTGTGTGCGCGGGGTCTCACTCACCCCTCGTCCGCTGCACTTCCCGGCACACTGGTGGACGCCAAAGACACTGACATTCTGGCACTGGCGGTTGAGGCACATCTAGGGACGGCAAGAACAAGAGGAGACACGCCTGCTCATAAATATGGACTCAGCACCTCACAGCGACACAAACACTCCTCATCCAAACATGATGGATGAGGTGCCAAGTCCCCGAGACCTCCCCACGCCTGTTATCTTTGGAGGAGCACGTGTCAGTATATCAACCCCTTCAGTTATTAACAGAGCTGCCTGACATCATTAATAAACGCGGCACAAAGTGCTTTCACTGACAACATGGCCTCCAGAAGGCTGTGGTTTTGGGTTCTGTTTTTAGAGCGCTCCACCCAGATGCAATAAAACCCCTCTGACAAGGACCTAACTCCCTCCACGTGCGGCACAGGGGCCCAGCTGAGGGGGTGCGGTGGGGGGGGGGTTTGACTTGACTGGAGGGGGGAGGGAAGACTGAGAGGAATTTACTGAAGCCTGTGCACTGACTCCCCTCCACACCAGGCCTTGCAGGTCGGTCTGGCAGGAATGATAATTGATAATTGGTAACTTGCAACAGTCCGGAGTATTTCCAACCATAGCTCAAAGTGACTGAGTGCTGTTGGTAGGAAAATGGGCGAGAAAATTTGGTCGAACATGCACCGAATAGCGAGCCGACAGGTAACACTAACTGAATATGGCCAGAAACTAACTGTCAGTGTGATTTTCCTTGGCCTGAATTAGCGCTAGCTGGCAGGTTGCTATTCGGTCTATGCTGTGCCAGATTTTTTCGCTCTCGTTCTCCAAAAAGTATTATAAACACATTCTGAAGGCTTGGGAAGCCTTCGTAAGGCCTTTTAATGGTTGATTAAGATGTTGTAACCATTCAAAAATAGTTATCAATGTAAACATTCAAAAATAGTTATGACTGCAGTTGTTTTGCTGTAAGTTAACATAAGTTTAAGCCCAAGCCCACTTCAGATTGCCATCACAACACAACTTTTGAATGGTGGTATCCAGTTATGTCAATCATTATACTGTAAGTCATTTTGAAAAGTCCATAAGTCTTCATGAACGCATTAATAATGCCTTATAGATAAAGACTTTAATGTGAGGTGTTAGCATGATGGCAATCAGCATGGGTAGATGCAGGCTGAGTTGGAGCAGATCTTCACAGAACAGCAAGTTCACTAAACAAGCCCATATGTGACTGAGGCACTGATGTCACTGGCTCCCTGCGGTACTTTCCACCATCGCTGCACTGTTCTGGGGCCAGTAAAAATGAGGGCATTCTCTGGCATTCTCTGACATCTGTGGCCATGCCACGCTTTTGAGGAGCCTCGTTAAAGTGGGCAGGCAACGCGGGTGGACTGACACAACAGGAATGATGCAGAACTATTTTCCTGGAGACATACTGTATTTTTCTCTGTAGTGTTTTTGCCTTTCAGAGCTTGTTTTGTTGAGAGCTTGCGAGGGACTGAACAAACAGAGGGTAGATCCAGGCTGACATGCAGAAAACAGGCTTCTGGTTCACACTGAGCTGTGTGGATAGCAAGTGGAGGGAACTCAACAGGAAGACTGCCGTGGAGGAGGAGGATTCTACTCAAGTTGTTTTCTAGAATTTTCTCTGTGGTTTTGTGGGTCTCAAACATACTTACCATACTGTCTCCACACTTGGTTCCTGTCAGCACCAGGCCTGGGTCAGGCATATCATCCCCTAAATAGACGTGCGTTCCCCTGCACAGGATACGGCCTCCCTCCTGCAGGGGGATGTTGGTCTCGATGGACACGGCGTTGGTGCCAATCACCGGCCGATTGGCTCCGCCCTGGCACTGGATTTTACCACATTTGGCATCCCTGTGATGCAAACAAACCACCCGATTAGCTTCCCTTCGTGGAATTAAAGCTTTTCCTGCTAGAGCCTTTTGGGACCAACGCTAACCAACATCTCAGGGCCGCCTCATCAGTCTTGTCTAAGGATTTGGGAAGAGTTGCCAAATCAACAACTTCTCTCAATGACAGTTTCAACAGAATCAACAACTCGGTAAACAGGGCTATTTTAGTCCCGGGTTAATTGCTGTTTACACATGAGCAAAGTTTTCTCATGGCACGGCAAATGGGAGCCGATCCCTCTCCAGACGAGCTGTAGCGGGGGCCCGACTGTGAGGGCTTTGTGTGCCTGTAATCAAGGCTCTCTTCTCCTCCCCATCCACTTCTGTCATTAGAGCAATTACATCAATCACCACACAGTCCACTAAGCGTTTAATGCATCTGTGATCCAAGGACAATTAAAGAAATGTTTTGCAAGTGCTAAAATCTCCATGCAAATGAGCACAACAATCTTAATAGCTTGTTTGGTAATGACTCCATTCCTCCTCCACAATCTTGGTGTTCTTTTGTTGCAGGGCTCTCTCAGTAAACACTAAGTTGTAAAGAGTGGGACAGGAAGAGAAGGAGAGTAAAAAAAGCAAGAACAAGAGGAGCATGAGGGAGAGAAACATGTCTTACGGAGCCTCGCATTTGGCGAAGGATCCCTTGGCGTCCTTTCCACAGTTGCCGTACGGGTCTCCGGCTGAGTTCACCCTCTCAAAGCAGATTCCTGGAGCCGGTTTAGCTCCTGCAACACACAGCAAAAGACCTAAGCAACCACTTTCAATAAACCTAAAAAAAAAACACACAACCCAACTACACACACACACACACACACACACACACACACTTGAATGGGCACAACAACACAAATCAAATAAAGAAATTTCTACAGAGCTTCACTTTTTAATAACCTGCAGTGCAGAACTCTCCAGGCTTCTTCTCACCCACACAGCCATTCCCGGGCACAGGATCTTGTGCACTGTGCCACAACACATGAGCCTGTCAGCAGCAGTACTCTAAGCCCTGTCTGTGTGCACTACAGACATGACACGCTCCTAATGAAGCATTTCTACATGCTTTTCTCCACGGCACCAGTGCATTACAAATATTAGAGAGACAGCCAGCTAGTGCTAAACGCTCTTTTACACACAGTGTGTGATCCATAAAGACATTTGTAATGTTGAGACACTGTAATTTCAGCACTTTTCTTTTTGTCTTCCCTGCACTTTAAAAAAGATAGTTAAGTAAACGTAACTTAAGAGACTAGTTCTGTTTACTTGACTCGTTTAAGGCAACGAGTTTGCACCAGTGTTTTAAGCGAGCTCTTCTGTTTCACAGTGTGACTGTGTCACCTTGGCCCCAGAGGGTGATGCATTGCTGCTCGTGGGTCTGGCAGATGCCGTTGTAGCAGTAGCCGTCCACGTTGTGGCAAGCGTGCCCGTCGTGCAGGTAGACGTTGGCAGGGCAGTGGGGACTGGCACCCGTGCAGAACTCGGGCAGGTCGCATGAGTTACTCGACTCTCGGCAGGGCGTGCCCGCTGGCTTCAGCTACACAGACAGGGAGACAGAAAGAGTGAGAGAGAGTGTAAAATGGTGTGTGTGTGTGGGGGGGTCTTTTTGTGTCTCTGCAACATTACTCAGTCTTTTCATGTCTTCTAAACTGTCAGCACATTTCAGACTTTCACTCACTTTCCTTTTGGTGCTTCCTGTCACCAGTGGCTGCACTTAAGGGTTCAATCCAAGTTTTTTCCCCCTAAAAATCTCTAAATGCTAAATGGAAACTGATGTTCGGAGAACATCTGTCCCATATATGATTCATGTCAGCTTTCTGCCGTAATTAGAGCTGCTGGGCTGTGCTCTATGAGACCCAAGGCATGATGGGATTGCGTTACCTGGCAGTCCTCACAGCATTGTCCGTGAGCACAGACCGCGTCTCCCTTCAGCGTGCAGGTAGTGGCGTTGCAGCAAGGGTTCATGCACTCCTGCAACAGAGGTGGGGTGGAGGTATGGAGGGAGAGAGGGAGGGAGGAGGGGAGGAGGGGAAGAAGGGAAGAGGGGAGGAAGGGGGTAGAGGAAGGAGCAGAACAGGCAGGAATTGAATTTCAGCTCCCATCTTCAGAGTCATTTCCATGCTATCAGAACACGCTCCCCCGCTTTGGGGCGCACCCCCGGATCCTGTTTCTCTCGATTTTCCGTGCTGGTTTCCCGGGATTGGGGCTCAGGAAACGCACGCTTCCCAAAGAGAGAGGGCTGCTGCCGCGGGTCGACTCAACTACCCCCTCCACCCCAGCACTCAGCCTAGAGGAGAAACCAAAGATGGCCCACAATACTGATCTGGCTCCCCCAGCATGTAAACATACACCCTCCCACCAACACACACACACACACACACGCACACTCATGCACAGACACACAGACACAGACACAGACACAGACACACACACACACACACACACACACACACATGCATACACATACACACACACACACACACTCACACACAGACACACACACACACAATCACACACAGAGACACAGACAGACACACACACACACACACAAACCATCCGTGTGACCGTGGTTCCATCTGCTTCACGTTAGAGCTTATCAGACCCCTGCACCGCAGCCATCAGCGGTGTGCTCTGATTGCAGAGTGATGAACGGTGGGAAAGGTTGTTAAGTGTGTGTGTGTGTGTGTGTGTGCGTGTGTGTGTGTGCGTGCGTGCCTGCGGTGGGGGGGGGGCTGGTGCCCTGACAGGCTCAGCGCTGGAATCAGCGGGTAAACTGCAGAGGAGGAGTGTGTGTGGGTGAGTGGCGGCGGGGTTCCGGCGGCGACGTGGACAGCTGTCACACACACGCGCGCATCAAGAAGAGCAGCAAGCGAAGCCTCGCCTCTGTTCTACTGCACAAACAGGGAGCGGCCTAGGCCTACACACACACACACACACACGCCTCCAGGCCCCAGACACACACCACACATGAAGGGGCTGCAGAGGAAACAGAAATGAAAGGACAGGGAAACAACAAGAAACAAAGTGAAAAGAGAGAGAGTGAGACAGAGAGAGAGAGAGAGAGAGAGAGAGAGAGAGAGAGAGGAGAAAAAGGAGAGATGAGAAACAAAATAATAAAAAGAGGGGGGAAAGGGGCTGTTTCTCTTCAGGAGCCTTAGGGGTTTAGTTTGTGAGCATGTGTTTGTGTGTGTGAGTGTGTTTGTGTGTGTGTGTGAGTGTGTGCGTACATCTGTGTGCGTTCTGTGATGCTGCGTATCTGGGCATAACACTTGTGTGCTTCCAGTGTGTGTGTATGTATGTGTGTGTGTGTGTGTGTGTGTGTGTGTGTGTGTACTGTATGGGCGTGCATGTATGTGTGTGTGTGTGTGTGTGTGTGTGTGTGTGCTTGGATGTTTAGTGATAGGTGTGCTTGGCTCCCCCTCTGCCCTGTGAGGAGGCTGGGAGGCGCTGGCAGAGGATCCAGAGCTGGAGCTTGGAGCTTTAATAGGCCTCCAGGCTGATAGAGGGCCCCGCTACAGCAGCCCTGAGATGGGAGGCGCACTGTGTGTGTGTGTGTGTGTGTGTGTGTGTGTGTGTGTGTGTGTGTGTGTGTGTGCGTGAGTGTGTGTGTCTGTGTGCATGTGATTGAGTGTGTGTGT
>JAVQKI010221054.1:0-10344 GCA_036025975.1 Nematalosa erebi
TATGTGATGTAATGTTTTTTCTTAAGGTCGAAAAGATTAGATACACATTGAATGGATCAATAGGCAAGTTTGATGCAGTATGGCGGTCCTTTATTTCATATGTGGAACAACTAACAATGCTAGACTCTGTGTAGCGTATACCTTGTATGTACATACTTACTCTGTGGGCTTTTTTGTGTCCCTTTTTCGTGTGTATTTTGTTTTGTTTTGTTTTGTTTTGGTAATGTCTTATATTTTCTTTGATTCTGTCCTTTATGTTTTTTGTATCTCTTTGAAAACTCAATAAAAATACATTGACCAAAAAAAAATCCTTTGCTCATCTTTGAAATTAGGCTTCATTCGTCCGACCTAAGCCCAGGTTCCACTTAACGGCTATAAACCCCCCTGTCTTTGGTGTTCAAACAAACATTATACCTCCTGAAAGGTCCTAATTATGACGTGGACTAAAAGTTGTCCTGTTGGACTAATGTGCTTGCAAATAAATTCACATGGATTGGTGAAAACCTACAACGTTTTTTTTTTTTTCTTTTCCAGAAAATAGGCAACTGTAGGGAGAGATAAAAAATTCACAGTCTTACCTGGTGCAGTCTACCTTTAACATTATGTATGGCTGCTACATCTCAGTCCTGCCATAACTTTTGACAACCACCTATTGCTTGAGTACCATATAATGTGGGATAACATTTGGAATTATCATGATGCTCAGCTAAACCATGGACAAATGTGACTGATCACGGAAAGTAGGGTCACAAATCTCCCCTGAGGTGTTTTGAGTTATTCACAGATTCTGAAAGTGTAGGTTCTAAGCTTTCTAGTACAGTAGTCCATCATGGTAACTACTCATTTGTACTTTCCTGCATGACCCCTGACAGTTGGGTTGTTCTCTTGAGCCATGAATCTGCTCAAGGTTTCTTCCTAGACTATCTACCACAAGAGAGTTTTCCTTGCTCCATGGTCTTGGGTGCTCCCTCCTGTAAAGCACCATGACACAGAACTACTGTAGAAGACATATAAATAATATTGAATTTAATTGAATAATAAGAACAAAACCAATAGGGTTCCACTAATAATAAGAAACAGCAAAAACACAAAACCTGTTTCAATACTTTTTCACATAGTCATACTAGGGCATTACATGTGCTCTGATTTAGCTTTCACTTTGATCAAAGGCCTACTAACTGGTAGCACCATGCTGGCTGGCTGGGTTTGAGTAACTGTTGTTTGTTTCCCATTGAGTTAACACTGCTGGCAGACACCAGAGGTCACTGTGTGAACAGCATGAAGACCCAGCAAAGCAATCTGCTGAATTTACAAATAAGTGTTCCAATTGTAAACTCTTAATGGAGGAATATTTTTCATGGAGCAATAATGTGACAAGGAAAGCTTCGATTGCCTTAGTAGATTTTAGATCTTTTTAGCATCAGTCATCAGCTAACGTCCCACAAGCACATCCTTCCACCAGAGCCTGCCCTTTCGTAGAGTGCTATTTCTCTATTTCAAGTGCTGTCTAGCCGCATCAGAGTATTACCCTAATCCACTTAAGGATTGTTATCTTAATTAAGCAACTTGAAGAAATGCTCTTAGTCTACCTTAAGAGGCACAAGAGCGCAGAAGCCAGAGTGCACCTAATCTGAAGTATCAGAGTTGAGCAATGAGTTCAGCAGCAGTGTGTGTGTGCGCACAGCCTCTTACACACTTGAAATGGAGTTGTTGACATGTTTCTCGTCATGGTCACTGGATATGTTGATATGGCGTAATGTACATCATTTGTTGTAATTTCTTAAGATAATGGGGAGATACAAAGGCTGACTAGTGACAGTGAAACAAAGACTATTTGCTAACAGAAGAGTTGGTGTTAACAGGTAAGTCTTTGTAATGTATTTAAATGTAAAATGAGTATTCATAGTTATTTTGCACTCAGATGCTCTCCAGGAAGATCTCAAACCTGACATTTTTCATGGGTTGTTGTTGACATTGCATTCCCAAGCGTAGAATGACAAATACAGTTAATGGCAATCTTTTTGAATAGATATGTGTTGAAAGACTACATTTTATTGAATGGGTGGATTTTTCCCAGATGGTATTGAAACCAAAATGATCAACTGTGTTTTGCCTTTTACTACATATTTTTCCTTTTTCTAGCAGATGCTTGTTTCACAGGAATAAGTAAGAAGTCATAGCTTGTGGAAATGAACTGTTAAGCCTTCAAACAAAAACCAAAGCGCAGATAGCTAGTTGATGTCGTCATTGAGGTAAACCAGGGGGATTGAGGCCAATAAGAAAGGTCATGGGTAGCCTGGGCTGGGTTGAGATTAAGGCTGTCTTGAATCTCATTACTGCAACAGGAAGTCCATCATAACTCTTTGATCTTTCAATTCGCAGTGGTTTGCTTCTGCTAACTGTTAACTTGCTTCTGTCACTCTGTTATGTTCCTCATATTCAGTAATTTTTTGTTACTAGGAGGAGAAATGGGATGTGGTGTTACAAAAGCCAGTGAATTCTACAGTAAGAAAGATGACAAAGGTAACAGCTCCTAAGAATTTACATACAGATTCCCCTGGGAAGCTCTATAAGAAAAATATCACAAAATAAATATATGTAGCCTGTTGCTTGAGGTGACCAGCAGCTTATACTGTACCTTTTCTTTACACCTGTTACAGATGTGCCATTAATCGTGGTCCCAGGTAACACCTACAGACACAAGTTCCACAAAACCTTCTGCTATTTGTAAAATGTCTGACAAAATAACACATTTTTACTTGACAAACTATTGGCAAAAGCATATGTTTTGACATTCTGTTTTATTAAATTACTACTCTACCCCCCCCCCTCCCCCCACATGCAACACTGACAAGCGGCCACATGTAAGAAAATATTTAATTGTTCCCTTACCTTTTTGACATGTGCATTAATGTTTTTTTTTTTTTTTTTTTATTGTATTTTTAAATGCTGTGTTTGACCCTAACAGCTATGAGAGCTGCAGTACTGATACAGCGATGGTATAGGCAGTATGTGGCACGGATGGAGATGCGGCGTCGATATACATGGAATATTTTCCAGTCAATGGAATATGCAGGAGAGCAGGACCAAATCAAGGTGATGACTAAAGCTAATGGTATTTGTAGTTATGGTATTTAAAATTCTGCTGAAAATATTACAAACATTTATATACATTGTTTAATGAGGCACCTTTGACTACCTCCTTATGTGCATCCATTTCCTGTGATCTAGCTGTATAACTTCCTCGGCTATCTTGTGGACAACTTCACCCCATCAAGTACAGAGAGTAAGTCAATTAGTAGCCTACATAATACTTAGAGCTCCATATTCCTCCACGGCAGGGGGGCCAAACTACGGCCCATTGCTCTCTCTCATGCGGCCTGCTATCAAAAATAACATGTAATGTGGCCCATTGTTACATGAATCTATTATACAGGCCAGCTTTTCATTGACAGATCATTTGCAACAAAAACAGTGTGACATCTTTGTCAGTAGTAAGCAGTACAGCATCATGTAGAAAGTACAGTATGAGATGCCATGGGAGTTTTAGAGGGTAGGTTTGGTATTTTACACATAAAGCCTTATTTTCTGATCATGTATGATGAAATACAGTGGTTAAGAATTCAAGGTTTTCACAAATGCCTCTGTTCTGACAATTTTCGGCAGTTGCATTTGCTTTGGTCCTTTGCAGCTCAGATTTGTTGGTATGTCGCCAACAAACAGAAAAGTCTGGCCAATGCTTGCTCTACGCCTTGCAAAATTGTGCTTGCATTCTTTCCTCCTCTGTTGCAGGAAACCTCATTTCCCATATCTTCAGAGAAAATGAAGTTTGTCAAGATACTGAGTGGGAGAGGTATTTCTCCTATGAGAGCATTGATGTACCTGAAATATACTCTGGCCCACGCCTCACCTTCCCCCTTTCTGTCAGCCAAGTAGCAGACCTTGTTGAAGCCTTCAAAAACAAGCAAGTATGTTTGTTTCTGTACGATTTTTATCCCATTATATTACAGTTGTTTTTAAATGGCAACACACAGAATCTGTAAATCATCACTCAGACACCATCACACCAAATTTGCAGAACTAACTAACTAATTCTTGGCCTTTAACTGTTTTCAATTTCATAAAAACATTTTTGCAAAGCAACACATAATTCTATGCACGCATGCTGGCATTTATTTATGTGTAGGTATTGAATAGAGTACAGTATGAGTTTAGTAGAATATATAGCATATACAGAATCCAATAATGATTTCCAAACTAATGTCATTATGCACTGCCACAGATACATTATTTGATGTCTACATTTTTTTTGATACATAACAGCAACTTCACTCCCGCTATGTTCTTCAACTTCTTCTTGAGACTTGGAAACTTCTCAAAATATTGCCAAATATCAACCGAGTGTCAACCTGTCAAAGCAAAGAGATCACAATCTGTGGTGAGAGCACAAAAGGACCTTTCAAACCTAAAGTCCAAAAATGATTGGAACTGAAATCAACAGTTTTGTGTTTGTTTATTTTAGGTGACTTACACGGGCAATTGGAGGACTTGTTATTGATATTTTACAAGGTAACATTTATTTTCACAAAGATTAACCTGCAAATATATGTGCATTGATGTGATGTCTGCATGTAATCTCTTGTTATTTACTCTTTTAGAATGGTATGCCTTCACTGGAAACCCCATATGTTTTCAATGGAGATTTTGTGGACAGAGGAAAGGACTCCATTGAGATTCTTCTCATCCTCTTTGCCTTTCTGCATGTGTATCCTGGTGACGTGCACCTCAATAGAGGGAACCACGAGGACCATATAATCAACCTAAGGTATCAGTCCTGCACTTAACTCCACTTCTGCACTCTTGTTCTCTAGAACCCCTCTAGTGGTATTCTTTTAAGACTTCTTCTATGTAGCTTATTGTTAATCCTCTTTTGTAAGTCGCTTTGGATAAAAGTGTCTTCTAAATGCCTAAATGTAAATGTAAATGTATCAGTCAACTAGAACTTCTTTGTGAAATGTTGTGAAAAAGTATCATGAATTAAACATAAAACACAGACATCTTATAATACAAAATCTGTCTCTTAGGTATGGATTCACAAAAGAAGTGCTTGGAAAGTACAAGGTATGTTTATAATTTATTTTTTTTTAGTTTTTTTTAGTTTAGTTCATATCTTGTTGACAGAGGAAGCTGGTGGAATCTGCAAGAATGTAATTTTATGAGATACCCGATGGTGAATTCCGATTGTAAATGGTAAACTCTGAGTTGCTATGTGGTTCAGCACACTTCAAGTTCCAGGAAATGTCTCACAATGCCTCGCACTTACAAACATAAAGAACAAATAGTTTAGTGCGGGAACTATTTGTTCCTGTAACAAGGAGTGTGCAAAGTACATGAATTAGTTTGAAATTACACCCTTTTCTTGAAGCGTTTCTAACATAGATGACCAGTCACATTTAAAGTCAGCCTACATCATGTTGCTCGCTATTATGTTTGATAAGTGCTACATTATTCATTTCTGCTTCGTTGCACTTTGCAATGGATCATTCTTTTGCAAATATGATGTCACTGTCCTTTTGCATTGAGAAATTCCTTGTCTATACACTGCTATACAAGTGCTGAAGTATATTACTGCACCTTATTTATGTAATAAAAAAAAAATATATATATATATGTATAAAATATTTCATCCAGTTAATGAAATTGATATTTGTTCATGCTGTTTGTGTGAAGATGTGCATAATGTGTAAACAAATCAGAGCTGCCTCTGTTGACATAAATATTTAGAGGTTGACACCAATATAGAATTGCAACATCACTGGCAGTGATGGGAGTTGTCTTGCGGTGCTTTATGTCAGCGAAAATCTAACTTGTGCTGAATACATAGTAACATCTAAAACAATACACCTATGTGTGCTGCCATGGGCAGTAAAGAGTATTTGAAAATAAATAATTTCTCATACTGTACCTATGGCAATATGACCATGATTAAAACTAATGGACCTCTACTGGAATGTGTTTCATTTTACAGCTTCATGGCAAAAGAATTTTGAAACTCCTTCAGAAGATTTTCAGCTGGCTACCCCTAGCAACAGTAATTGATCAGAGGGTATTGATTGTCCACGGTGGGATTTCTGATACCACTGACCTCGCACTCATTGGAAGAATTGACAGACACAAGGTAGAAACACAGTATGAAACAATGGCTCAATGTGCTGTGTTGTGGTACAATATGCTAAGTGTTTCATTTTGTGTGTGCGTCATTATGTTTCCTTTAGCCTCTGACACAACCATAGGTCTTGGCTGTTCATTTTGTGAAGGATGTCATCTCTAAAAGCATTGTCTGTTTTTAGTATGTGTCCGCTCTAAGGCCTCCAAAGAAAAAGACGACTCTGTCAGGAGGACAGTCATCCATGGACTCCGATTGTGAAGATTCTGTCTCCAGCGTCTGTTTTCAAAATAGGAGGCGTGCCTCGATGACTTACAGCAAACCCTTTGGCACTCGTGAAAGTTTCCAGCGCCGGTCGCTTCAGGACTTCTCTGGCGTGGTCAACCGAACCCTGGAAGAGGAACAGGAGGTCAGGCGAAGGCAGGCAGCATTTCTCCTACCTGGCTACAACCTCTCTCACCGGGACCTGAACCCCTCCCTCTCATCAGAATCTGACTCCGACTCCACAAATGCCCCTGATGTCCATAATGAAGAGTGGAAGCAGGTATGCATACCATAACTCTACACCACTGCTATTATTCCCATGGACAATATTGTCCATTGACCTAAGCCCAATAAATGTGGCTTCTCCTACTTTGTATTGCCATCATGACCTCACCATCATTGCGTGCTGGTAATGATCAGATTCTGGACCTGCTGTGGAGTGACCCAATGTCTCAGGATGGGTGTTTACCCAATGAGCTGCGAGGTGGAGGGTGCTACTGGGGCCCAAATGTGACCGATGAATTTCTGAGCAGACACAACCTCCAGCTCATCATCCGCTCCCATGAGTGCAAACAGGAGGGCTATGAGTTCTGCCACAACCGCAAGGTGAGAAATACAGTAGTAGGCATCAGGACAAGCATGGCAAGCAGTATTTGTAAGTTAAAGAAAATAACAGAAAGCAGAGAATAACGAAGTGCAAAGGATTTTTCCATTGAATAGTTGTGTAAACTTGGATCTGATGTTGCCTGTTAGTACTCATCTTATGATTTACTGCCCTCTTCAGGCCACTGCACGCTACTACTAATGTCTTAGAAACTTAAGCAGATCCACACTGTAGAGTTGCGTGGCCTAAACATTGCATACATTATTTCAGTCATTTTCATGGATGTAGGTTTGTCCAGTTGAGAGACCCAGTCTGACAAAAGCTGCAGGAAAATGTGTACAATTAAGCAGCACTTGAAAAAACAGCCACTGTTCTGAGATCAGTTTGCACAAACACTCTTTTACTTTTTTGCTGAAAACTACTTTGCTTTGACTTATAGTGCAATTACTGAAAAGTTTCCTTGAAAAAAAGTGCAGAAAGGTTTAGACTGCAGCAGAAATACCTACACAAAAGCCAGGAAAAATACAGTAGTAGGTGTTGGTCTTTTAAATAAGCACTAGCTGGTTTTGCAGGCTTACAACAAAAAGCCACCACTCACGTCTCTGTCATGTTTTATATACAGGTACTTACACTCTTCTCTGCATCCAACTACTATGAGGTTGGCAGTAATCGTGGCGCCTACATCAGGCTGGGTCCAGACCTTGTGCCTTATCTTATTCAGTATCAAGCTAGTGATATGACACGGGAACTTACCCTCAAGCAAAGGTAACAACTTTATATATTCTTCAACATTTCAGTGTAAATTCCTTACAAATAACCGACTGCTTTCACAGAATTTGAATAAAATGATATTTTGTTGTTTTTACTGTGGCAGTGTGGGTCGAACAGAACGCTCAGCTCTAAAAGCCTTGAGAGAGCAACTGTTTGCACACAAAACTGACCTCCTCAGTGCCTTTCAAGAATATGACAAAGATAACTCAGGTAACAATTTTTGGGTGATTTTTTTATTTTTGTGGAATATGCTCATTTTACATTTGATACCATCAACACCAGTCCTGTTGTTGTCTGATATAGGATTCAAGTTGATCAGGGGTCCTTTTTTTTTACATTTGTTATGCGTTAGATGTTTTGAAAAGATGACAGAGCTTGACGACAGAAAGGCCCATCCAGTAACACCTCAAGGAGAGAACACAGATACATAGCACAACAGGGTTACAGGGTGACATGTACAGGACTTAATATGCAAAAACAGCTTGATTAGTGGTGGGATATCTTATTGAGAGCTGCTGTACTGTAGGTATCAGTCTTTTGCAAACCTGGGCTCTGCTGAACAAAAGGGAGCTGTTGTGTCCTGTTGTCATGGCATTACAGATACTGTAAGTGGCAGATGAAATTGTTGGTAATTTGGTAATACACATTTAGCAACTTGTTTCTGCTCCTTAAGGACTTATCTCCATAAATGACTGGGCCAAAGCAGTGGGAACAGTGCTGCACCTGGATCTTCCCTGGAGGATGCTCCGTTCCCAACTGGTCAATCTGACCCCAGACAACATGCTTGACTATCAGAGCTGGTTCAAGGAGCTCTCCATTAAAGAGCCAAATGTAGAGGTAAACCAACAGCAAACCAAAAGGAGCAAAACTCGTTTGCAAAGAGAAAGTATATGGCATTTGGGTCTACAGATAAGAGCAATTGTAGGTAGTGCCTTGCACAGTAGTTGGCACAAGAAAAAATGCTGTGTTGTAATGTGTTTACAGAGATAGACAAAGTTTGTGTATAAGTGCTAAGCCAACATGTGTTTACCCTAAACTCTTGTAAATGATTGTTAAAAAATAAAAAATGCTTTGATGTTCAGCTCAAGTTAAGTTTTGATACAACTGACTTCATTATCTCTCTCTGTCTGTGTAGCATGTAGAGCAGACTGTTTTGGAAACTCTCTATAGGCATCGATCCACTTTAGAAACGATCTTCAGGATTGTTGACACTGACAATTCAGGTAGGAACATAGACATTAAATGTGTGGCGTGATAACAATAGAATCAGTATTCAAAACACCACATTTACTTAAATGTAGATGTTGTTTACATCCATTCTTTTTTTCCTGCCTTGCACGTTTATGTCTGTTTGACTTGCAACATGAGAATACTGTAGCAGCACCAACCAAGTTTTCTGTCAAATAGAGTAGAATTAGTCCTACAGTCCAACATTGTCTATCTGATGATATTACAGTAACATGACTGTTATTTACCATCACTAAAAGTTTCTTGTTCTCTACGATTGATTCATTTCAACAACCCTGCAAGCATTTTGTTGACAAGCCACATAACGTGAAAGGGGCAGGGACAGAGCACAGCCTATGAGATGACTTTCCGGATTTCTGAATAGGACATAAAAGGAGGGACAATAGCATGAGTTTTCTGTGAACTTCCGAAGGCAAACACAACATTAACAGCGCCAGAATTTGTGCATCAGGCCCTCAATGAGGGCCCTTTAATAATGAGTAAAGGAGTTATATTTGTTAGCTCCTTTAAACTTACATTAAATGCTTAGCAAAAACCTTTTCAATGTTAAGAAATGACATTAGGTTACAGTGTTTTCTTTTGTGTATATGTACACTGTTTGATGCACTGGTATTGGTCTCAGATTCAGATAAACCATGAACTTAGTTTGCTGAAACTTGGTATTTACTAAACATGTACAGTAATATACTAATAACTCTGCTATAACGCTACAGTAGGTAACTACCTTGTTTCTCTAATTCTTTTTTTAAAAAAAATGTCACCCTCAGGACTGATCTCTTTTGAGGACTTCCGACAGACATGGAGACTACTGGGTGCGTATCTAAAAATGGAGATTTCAGATGAGGCTATTTCGGATCTACTGGTGAGCATTGACTCCAACAACGATGGCAGCATTGACATTGATGAGTTCATGGAGGCTTTTCGTTTGGTGGATAAAAATCGACTGGAACGTGGACGCAGTTTATTCATTCCCAAAGACAAGTCCTGAGCTAAACAGAAAACAGCATGGATAATTTTCTCAAATACGGAATAAATTTCTTATGCAGAAAAGTCATGGCGAAGAATCAGAGTTTACCCATAATCAAACTGGTGCACTATCATGAGAAAATATTCATGTGAACTAATAGGCTGTAGGCAATGCCCTGTGACCTCAATGCATTTTTTGGAGACCTCAGAATTCACTGTTCACAAAATACAGTATTGACCCTCTCAATGCTGATAAATGAGGGAAATTAAATTTGAAGTTAATCCTAGAAAACTTTTGTATTTCATGTACTATTTCATGTACTTT